>JAHWXV010732817.1:0-28075 GCA_024586415.1 Phrixothrix hirtus | reverse complement strand
TTTTCTATTTATGTATTTAACATTCAATGAAATAACTCACTCTCCAACATGTTTTTATCCCGCTTATATATTATATATAATACAATAACGGATAACTTAAAAGATGCTATAGTTAAATTTCATGTTCACTGCACAATGCCCTACGATATCTCATTCGTTGAAATGCTACGCCGCCTTCCCCCGAGCGGCCCGCGGCAGTCTAAGTTGTAAAGCTAAGTGGGATCACATTTAAGTTGTGCTCTCAGTGTTTTTGTATTCACTGTTGTGTAAAGACGTTTATTACGGATTGTGCACCCCCAAGACATACCACTACGCGCCGCCGCTGTTTGAGGCATGGGCATTCAGACCTGCTGTGAAATGGAAATCCATGAGAAATCTTGCTAAGGAAAAAACAGTTGACTGCCACTTTTACATAGACGAGTTTCAATAATGACTCGCGATACGTCTTGCATCACATAATTCGACGATTGAAGTAAAAGCATTTCAGCAATATCCTTATGAAGGATACAGTGCAACAAACTTAGCGTTGGTGTTTGTAATAAGTCACCCAGTAGAAATTCCCATGACGAATCATGCACCTAGATCAAATTAACGAGTAGATTTTTGAAAAATATTCTAGAAGGTACCTATAGTTTTTATATAAATATATGAATCACAGCTTAGTTTAGTTAATTATGAAATTGCTACTGTGTGTAAAAATATTGAAAGATAAATTGTGATTTATAATAAATATTAGAAATAAATGTACCTATACGTGTAAAACATTAGTTGTAAATTATAAATAAAGTAATAGGTCGAAATAGATAATTAATAACTGGCGAGTTTTATTGCAATATATATAGTTATGAATAAAATGAATGCATTGTATTAATTCCTTGGTTTTTAAACGTTTCCATGAATGTAATAATTTACCAACTGATTTAAAAGCATGTATCACATTAAATATTTTTAAAAATATAAAGTCTCAAGCATAAAGTTCTGTAAGTGTAGTCTAGTCCTCTATTCTTCAACTTTTTCATTGTAACTGATGTAGTTGAATTTGTATTTTAGGATCTCCTATTTAAATAAATAAATCTATCTATTAACACTAAACCTAAATAATTTTAAAATGGGCTGCCAAAAAATATTGTATCACAGAAAATTTCTCAATTACATTATAGCAAAGAGAACATCATGCTCTTTGATTATAGTGAAGTTAGCTCAGAAAGGTGTGTTGCCTATCACGGTATGTCAAGGCGTTAATGATAAAATGGTTATTTCTACACAAATTCAATGCGACCCCACCGCCTCGTAGTCATTCCAAATTATTGTTCGGTTCATTTCGCTTTTCTAAAGTAAAATACCATTATTAAAAAAAACGATCTTTTAACAACTGTGTTTTTTTAATATTTAGGATAAATTAAATGTACAAATTGGAATGAGCAATTTATTTTGGGTCAAATTTTGATAGGCAACCCTAAAAGTTAAAAAAACAAATAAAAGAGCTGGTTATCTTTTTATTGCAGCTTGAACCATAAAAGTTGCGTATTGAGTACAAACATATCGATTATTTAAATCAGCAGCACCTCGTTAGTCAGGTTCTGCTAAGATAAAAGGAACAAATAATTTTGAAAAGAAACACGAATGGTTTCTGATTGTTAATTAAGTGTATAAGCGACGGTAAAAGAATTAACAAATACTTATAAAATAAAAGTTCAATATACTTATGTGTGGTCTTAAAAAAGGAGGTTGGTGGCGAAGAGGGGCGATAGCCAGGGGCTCTTGGGGAGTGTCTGCTCTGTAACGTATAATTTGTATGTCAACAAAGAATAATAACAGGTAAGTTAACGAGTTTCGTTGCTTATCTCGTTATTTATTTATCCTTTCCAACGGGTTTGTGTAGAGGGCAATACGCTATACTTATGCAGGCAAAAAATGCAAATTACGGACCATATTTGTTTTATAAATTATCACTAAATAGTACCGTATATGAATAAATTAAAATTAAGGTTTCAATGGTCTTATATTTATATTAAATGTATTATTTTAAAAGATCTACCCTTATTTATGTTAGTCATTTTAACGGAAAAAATAAACAAACTGAATGCAATTTGGAATGTTTATAAACACGCGCATAATTTGTGTTAAACGTGCCAGATATTCGACATGTGTGTTATATCCGGTTCAGTTGGCTCCAAATAGCTCTTCGTTTAGGTTTTTCGAGCATTCCACAAACGCAGTGGTTTATTTAATGCCCGCCATCTCTCGACTAATTCCGTAGCTGTTCGGTATAACAACATTCCATTGTTGAGGGCACTAAAGGAACAGAGCACGTTTTCAAATCATTCTTATGGAGACTTTAGAGGTGGTGTGACGTAGGTTTAAAAATGCTACGCGTGCTTTTAAGTTGTCTATTAACTTTACATTTCACCTCTACGGAGCCCTTATTACGTACATGTGAACCAATTCGCGTTGAACTTTGCACAGGTCTAGGTTATAATGTTACGGGCATGCCAAATTTGGGGGGAAATGAATTACAGCAAGATGCCGACTATACTTTAAAGACGTTTTCTCCGTTAATTCAATACGGGTGCAGTTCACAATTAAAGCTATTCTTGTGTTCCGTATACGTTCCAATGTGTACCGAAAAAGTGGCGAATCCTATCGGTCCCTGCAGAGTACTTTGTGAAAATGTGCGTTCGCGTTGTTTTCCGGTACTCCAAGGGTTCGGTTTTCCATGGCCGGATGCACTCAACTGTTCCCGGTTTCCTGAAGAAAATAATCATGAACATATGTGTATGGAAGGGCCCAAAGATGTCGGTATAGATATTACTGTACCTGTGCCTGCTATAGAAAATTTTGACTGTTCCCCACATCAAGTTAGGAATGAACTGTCGGGAAGCTGCATGCCAATTTGCGGAAATAATATCTTATTTGATTCTTCTGAAAAGAAGTTTGCCGAGGTAAGTTTTTTGTTTGACTTTTTAATATCCGCGTATTAAGTTTAATTTTTACTGGGACAATCCGAGAGAAAAATTCAAAATTTGTATCTATAATTTAGTGCCAAATCGCTTTCCTAAATTTTTATAACTCGTTCGGGAGGGAAATAGTTTTTACAGTAAGAAAATAATAAAAAATCAATTTTGGGAGTATAACTGCTAGTTATGCCCATGCCTCAGTCACCTATTGTCACAATCGTACAAGCTGCCATTATTATAAAAATTCTATTTGATTAAATTAAAAAGAAAGGCCGCCAATTTATTAATTTAGTTGTTGCACTTTTCCGTACAAATAAGCATATTGATGAATCTTTAACAATTATTTAACGAGACGGTCACAGCTTATTTCTCAGTAGATCCGTTTCTGCCTTCTTCTTGGCGGTAACAAATAACGTAATGACTTATCAGTCTACATAACTGCCATGCCCGTTGACGTCATTTTTTGGTAATCGTTGTGCATCCACGTCCGCGACAGTGGTTATAGTTGCATGAAACAGTCGCATTTTTTAATAGTTCGACTGCTTATTTGTTTTTTTGTAGCTGAGGCTTCCAAGTTGCGTAAATTCTCTTGACCCTCGTGGCTTCAGGTAATATGGTCATTTAAAAGTCATGTTATTAGCGTATGATTGTCAATTACTCGCTCAGTTATATGATTAATCAGGCGGTCACATCATATTTCTCAGTTATTAAGTTGTCACCCTCGTCCCTTTATCTAGAAAATAGTAATAGTAACAATTTCCTTGCCAAAAATCAGTTAATGTTGGTACCTGTCACTTTCCAGTTATCACATGGCCGCAAATACATACACTAGAAAGTTCATATTTTTCATGGCGTGGTTTACCAACGGTCAGTCACATCTGACAATATTTGTAAGTGTGATCCATTGTCGAAGTTACTAATCCCTTAGTGACAGGTCACACCGGTTCTTAGGAATTACATATTTTGAAATCCTAACGTAACAAACACCTCGTAAATTAACGTATATAGTCTAGAACTGAATTATGCAATTAGAATCAGAATTTCCTTGGACGACTGCGATATTGTATAAAAAATATGCGACCGGTAGTTGGGTTCCAGGTCGGTTATCATGCGTGGTCGCATGAAATTGAATAGTTTTTGCTAAAAAACATCTTATTTCGAATAGCTATATATTGAGACACAACTGATATAAAAGTCGATGGACAAGTGCCGGTCACATTTTATAGGTCACGCTGAACAATTTCTTGGGCGCGATTTAGCTCACAGAACGCATTAAAAGATTTAAATTCTAATAACTGTGATTGATTTCTATATTGTGACAGTATTTTTCATTTGAAAGGAGTTCTATTTGTGACAGTATTTTTCATTTGAAAGGAGTTCTATTTGGGTCGGTGAGTGCACAATCGATAACGTGGCTACGCCGCCGACAAGTCACGTGAACCTCCAAATGCCGTGAATTTAGTTAGATGTTGTCAGTTTCTTTGTTGGGCACCGAATACCGTCGAATAACTTACTCGGGCAGTCTGCCGATTTTACAACACAAACCCACCGGTTCGTACCACCGATCTCTCGATGCCTCCAATGTATAGATTTCTTTATGAACGTACAGTGCGTCAAATAATGTTTACGTATGATTTTTATCAATATTTTTCCCTATGGAATTTGCGCAATTCTGTCATAGACTTAATGTAATAATGACAGTCTCACTTGGAATGACAAATAACCATGCAGTACAATGCAATTTTTCTTAAGCGGCTTGGATCGCCTCTTTGAAATTAGATAGTGCGAGTCTACTCGTGGTCGTTTGTTGAACTCCAATTGCGGCCACTGTGCTGTTTATTATTATTATTATTATTATTTTATGTACCGAGCTAGGGTGGTGTACTTGTTAACGCATTAGGAAGGTCCTGGGTTTTATCCCCATTTAGACTTCGAGTGGTTTCCTAAGTCGGCTGAGGTAAATGTGGTGGCAATATTTTCACTCATTCCTATCGTTGAATCTCCTTCTAAACCTATCCTTGCCCTTACTTATCTTTATTTCCCATTCTTGGTTGAAAATGGGCCTTGGCTGCTCTACAGCAGTTCGCCTCCTTAGGGGTGAATTGAAATAACAATATTCCATTATTTAACATCTTAGGGAGTATGATAAATAGTGATTACGTCGCACGTGACTGTCACCGGTTATGCCGGAAGAGGGGCGAAGGGATCCTTGCAAAAGCGGGCCACTCTTCAGGGAGATGAAGGTCCCTGCCACCTCGACTTTCCGTATTGTCTCATCGAGGCTATTGGTGGTTTTTAGAGTCCAGATCGTAGGAGAAGGCGACCTTTAAAAACCCCTAGGCCGAATTTATTCACGTTCCGGTACAAGGAGGAGGAGAGGAAGGAAGCTGAAAAGCGACCCAACTTTTCAGGGAACTGAGTAATTCTATTGTCTTGGCCTTCCGACGACCGTTTTTAGAGCCCGACTCTTCAGAGAAGGAGACCTCTAAAAAACGGGTACCTCGGAGTTGGCTCCAAGCTCGTGATTGCACGGCGAATTCCGACTTTGGGTTTAACCCAATGAGACACTGGCTTCGTGTAGACATTGAAGGCTCGAAGGCGATTAAGTTCGCTATATGAGTGGCTTCTGTTACCAGTTACAATCACGCACATCTTAAATGTCCCTTAATCACGCTTAATTATTTAATATTTTACATTTCTGAAGTTCATATTAGCGGCTGTTTATTGATAGTTATGGAGACCTTTTGTATATTTCTAAATAAAAACACGACATAGATCACAGTCACAAATACATGGGTGTTCAGCAACCTCCAGTTTCTGAGTCTGATCGTCTCTGTTCACCGCCACTTAAATATTGATTTGTTTTAGGTGTGGGTCACAGTTTGGACAATATCGTGCTTCGTATGCAGCCTGGGAGGAATAATAACTTTAAGTATAGGAGGAGGTAGAGTAAGAGTAAGGCCGCTTATATTTCTAGCGCTTTGCTATTGCTTTATAAGCATCGGACTGATTTTACGAATCGCAACAGGCAGAATCGACGCTTCATGCAAATCTGATTCTTCCTCAAATGAATTTAAAGAGGATGGATTGGCCAACCCAAACTGCGCCTTTGTTTTCCTACTTCTTTATTACTTTGGAATGGCTGCCGATTTATGGTGAGTACCTTTAAAATATTGTTAAAAATTAATCGCGCACGCCAATGAGTGGATTATAATCTGAATAAATGTAATGAAGCAATTAGGAATAAAATAATTTATGACTGTTCGCGCCACTATAATTTTCCAATCGGGAGTGTTATGGCCGACTTTAAAATACCAAAAGACAGTTTTTAATTTAAATTTCCTATATTATTGGCAGGGTGTTGAATAAAGATGGTCGGCTATTTTGAGCTTGAAGGGAAAAGGACGGAACGCAGTTAAAAGCATACCTGCCAGACCGCTGGTTTAAGTTCATGACAGGTTTTTCGACGTAATTTATATGCCGATTCCTAACAAACCAGCCGCTCGTTATCCACAAAGAAATATTAGTGATTTTCGATAATTTATATTTTGTAGACGGCAGCTATTTATTTACACAGGACCTTTAATTAACACTTAAATAAATAATGGTGCCACAAAACTCTCTGGTTTAATTTTGCTCAAAACTTTATTATTTTATTATGACAAATTAAATTTAATTTCTAACGTTTTTAAAACATGTGGCAACAATGCCATCCATCGATGGTTTGTATACTTACATTTATAAACAACCTGTTGGCGATTTGGCTTAATGAAATTTGTTTAAATCTTGCAACTTGACCAAATTACACAATTGTCTGTTTTTACAATCATTTATTGCCTTTTATGAACTTAAAATCTTATCTATGTATCAATATACACACGCATGTCAACATTCCCTGAGATGGCGCTGCTACACATTCGATTGGCTACGTCACAAAAGACGCTTTTCTGATAAAGCCAGTCTGATTAGAGATGTGTGCTTCGAAAAATTATTTGTATCTGTATTCGTTGTTTACATCAATAGTCTTCATAACGCAAATCAAGTAAAACGAATTGAAAAAGTTCTCTATTAACTCTAATGGCTATTTTACACCACAAACTTTCTTGTACAAGAAACTGATTCAGTTTTTATCTACAAATCTTAATAACTCGAAAACCAAAGAATTTGATAACTGATTTTCGTATTACTGTCTTTTTCTAACTGGTTTCTAAATAAAAGTTATTACTTAAAAAGAGAACGAATCCGTTTTTGCGCAAGAAAATACTTTATCTAAAGTAAACTTGTCTGACTGTAATCGATAGTTTTTTAAAAACATTCTTTTAACTACCAAGGTGCCTTGGAAAAATGTTTGTCTATATTAAAATATGTTATTGATTTTATTTATTGATATACTGTCGTATTTTTTAAAGAATGAATTGAATTAGAATTCGTCTTTGTGATTTAGTGAAAATTCTAAATTCTGGTTGCAGTTATTGTGCAAAATTAACATTAAAAACCAGTTACAATGCAAAATGTTTCATAATATTCAATCGACAATTTTCTTTTGTAACAATAATAATTAAAATAGTGTAAAATTTAATTGCATACATACCTACCATTTATTTTTACGAAATTAAATAATGTCACAGAATAGTTTTTAAGTTTTTGTTGGTTCTACGCGGCAGCAAATCGCACCGATCTAGCTGAAGGATAGGTCTTAGGTAGGTTTTTTAACGTAAAATCTGCGACAAACCACCTTTGAAGAAATGATTAAATGTTTGCCAAAATTGATGTAATTTTGAGCGCTATTAATTTTAGCCAGGAAAACTTGAATGAACCACAAAATTAAAAAATTATAAGGCAAGTAATTATTCAAAAGTCTGTGAAAGTTTACTAAAATCAGAAGATAGATTAAGACACGCACTGCACTTGGGGCTGAAACTCAGGCTGCAGCTAGTGGTATTCACACATATATTTTCTAATAAATATGGTAGAACGCAAGTGATCGTTTGTACAATATATTATTTACTATACTTAAGTTTACTAATGAAATAAAAGAAACATTGCATGCATATAACGGGCATATAATCAAATACGAAATACAATTATATCATAATACAAAATTTTGCTAATTTAGTTAGGATCCCATTCATCAAAGAATAAATACTAAATTATGCAACTATGTATATGTAGAAGTTTGTAAATAAAAACAATGACTTTTACCAATTAAAACAAATCGGTGACAAATATAAACGGTTGTTCAACTTATTTTATTTGAAATCTATAAATAATTAGGTTCATAAATTCTAACTTTAATAATTAATGTCTAATTTGACACAACTCATCGCATTTTGAATTTCCAAGACACCAGAAGGAGTTGCCTTATTTAGAGACAACCAACTATTGTGCAAACGTTGTTTGTTTTATTTTATACGGTTTTCGTCGTGAGATTTTAAAATATAAAATCACTTAACTTTCGATCCTAGGTTATGCGACTTTAGTTAATATGATACAGGAAGATATAACTAATCCCGTTGCATATAATTAGAGACACACATGCACATATTTACTAAGGTCCAAATTCAAGGTGCTTTAGCGTACATTTAAATGTTATTAACAAATAACCACACACCTTCGGAAAGGAGGTAAGATTCGGATTTAACTAATTCCAAAATCGGGAGTTGTATTCGTTTCTTTCCACCACAAGGCTGCTAAATAATCCCTGCTCGGGGGACTTGATATCCTTTTTACAAAGTGGTCCCTTAAAATCCTCGACATTAATATTATTCTCTTAAAAAGACAAATCAGTTCCCTTTAGTCCTCTATTTCATGATTTATAATTTGATTCGATATATCAGAGTAGCGCGGCAGTTTTGGTTCATCAGTTAACAATGTTGTTTCATTTTTTCTTTTTGATTGTCAAAATTATTCTAAGAGAAGATATTAAATTGGGCCCAATAAAATGTAAAGAAGCCTGAATCCGTCTCGCTTTTTAAGTCAGTAACTCTGCAATCAAGGATTCTGACTAAACTAGTACGTTTTATATCAGCTCAATAGATATGGTAATTCAGTGTCCTAGGGGTGATTCCTTACGTGCTAGCGACATCAAAATCGCTGTGAAATTGTAGATTGGCTAAAACTGGTAACATTAGAGACCAACGCGAATCGAGTCCTTGCTTCAAAACTTGAAAATATGCGGGAAAATTAAAACAATATTATTATTTAACCCACTGCAAGCTAGCATGGATTCAATTCATAAAACTCACAAATTTAAAATTAATTCTATAACCTAAGAAATGCATGTCTTCCTATAACAATTTCGTTTTTACTGTTCTTCTCTAAAACAAACAAATAAGATGCCCAATATATGGTAAAAACTTGTACAAACATTTATAAATCAACAAATTGTTACCGTTCATAATTATGCAAAAGAATTAAAAATGTATTGACCACGGAAACCAAAAGCTTTTGGCTACAATAAAATAGAAAAGTACAACCAACACTAAAAGTTTTTCTACATGGTTGTTAGAGTGTAATAAAAGTCATACAATTCATTTGGAAACATCTGATAACACCACTCACTTATTGAGCAGAAATTAAAACCGCGTCACTTGAAATCAATGGTAAATCTTAATCTATTACAATTTGATCTTAATCTTTGAAACGTATTTCTAAATATTTTCGTCTGAGAGTTGAAGATTAAAAGATGTCAGTCGTATGTCAAAAAGACTGTGTTGATTCGATGCGTGTTCGCAAGTCGTGCTTATTGAAGATCCATGGGAATTTATTCTTGTTGGAGACGTCTTGGTATAAACCGTGTCAATGTTAAGGCAATTCTGCGTGCTAGTTTTTGACAAATGTCAACTTTCATATACGATCTTTTGTTTTATATTAAAGACGCTATTTTGATATCATTTTGATGTATTCTGAGTTTGTCAATTATTAATCTTGTCAAGGTA
Source organism: Phrixothrix hirtus (assembly GCA_024586415.1). NCBI lineage: Eukaryota > Metazoa > Arthropoda > Insecta > Coleoptera > Phengodidae > Phrixothrix > Phrixothrix hirtus. The sequence goes on along the minus strand of JAHWXV010732817.1, from coordinate 18,180 downwards.
GAGCGATTATATCGTTTGTACTACCATACCGCACTGAGAAGTACACTAAAACATTTTACGAAAGTTGGAAGCGTGAAAAGCTCTTCACATGCTGCAGAAATCAGACGTTCAGACAAAAAATATCAAACACATTTGATATCAAATTGATTATTTTGGCAGCGCTGCAAAAGATCGAGTGAAAAAATTCGATGTAAACCGTGTCAATAACATCAAAGTTTGATGTTAACTGTGTTGCAGTTTACTTTTAGATACCTGGTTGAAAATGTTCTAGTGCCACTGAAAGCCCATCTTTGATGTAAAATACTTTCTCTTATATATGTTTTTGGTCAAAATTCTCGATGTCCAACTTAGGGCCGGTTTTATAATCACCAGTTAAATTTATCTGCTAGTTAATTGCCTTGCTTATCATTGTATTAATAATGGTTTCTATGGAAAGTATCTGTAAGATAAATTTAACTAGAGATTGTAAAAGCGGTCTTGAGTCCGAAAAACATGTTTTTAGAAATTGGTCTGCGTGTACATATATGGTCAGTGTAGCTCGAAAACTAAACCTCGTAGAAAAGTGAAAATTTATATTTGAGTTTACTACCTTCTTAACACTCCCTAGCAAGAATTTTGTTAATATCGAATGACCGGAAATGCCACTTTATTCTTGCGACTTTTAGGTTTTTTACGATTTTCTCGAAAACGGCTCTAACGATATTTTTTAAACTGACTACGTTTCTTACGCCGAACTAATCGGTTTCTCTGAAAAAATTTATTGAAGCGAGTTATTAAGGAAAATCTCCGGAGTTTCGCAGTGTTTCGCGTAGCGAATCAATAATCGCTCCCAAAATAAACGTAAATAATAATTTAATCCTTTGTGGACACTATTTGCATATCTATACACGTAAGAGTAAGTCGTATGTTATCTCACACCAGCTTTTTTTTTAAATAATACGTAGTTATATACATTCAAATAAAAGCTACGCGGCTGAAGGTTAGATAAACTGTACTCGAATAGCCATTTCAGTTTAGATAAAAGTCATTATTTTCCACCTGTATAAGAAAATATATTGCTAGCGTTGTGACTTTGTTACGTGACACGATTTAATGGGGAATTTTAGTGTAAATATTGATAATAATAATTTGTAGAAAATGAATAATGTAACAAACGATTATGAGCCGTGTCAAATTTGATGACACGGTACATATCGAATCATTTATTAATTTATAATCAATATTGACACAGTTTATAATTTTGTTTTAAATATTAACACTAATGATCGTTACTGGCGATTCTCTGTACACCGTACTGAAACTAACAATGAGTTGAAACTTCGAATTACAATTACATGTTTATTTTTAACATTGGCGGCGGCCAGCACCTCATTTCTGTGCAAAGCATTATTTCAAGCGTAAAAGTGATCGCATCTCTAATTACAATTTGGCGTGGTTTTGCTCTTAATGTAATAAAAGAGGAACCAAGGGATTGTACGACATAATTATCCGTGCCTCCTTATTTACAATCATTTTTAAAACTGCCCATTCTAAATTAAAACTTGCAATTACTTTCGCCCTCTCAGCCATCGGTTCCGAGCCTGTCATTAATTCTGCGGTTACAAAAATGTTAATTATGCAATTATCAAACACTTAGGAAATGACAAACAAGAGACGTATGAACCCTCTGTACAAGGCACTGATATGAGCCCTAAAAAAATAGATCAAATTCTTAACTCGAAAGCCAATGTATGCGTGACGAGCTGTAACCATTATCTAATTGTCGACGAATTATTTATTTTGATGGCGCATGGGAAAAATATCCCATGTCTGATTATCCAATATGTTTAACTCTGTATGTAATTTATAAAACCTGTTGGTGAAGAAAACGAATACCAATATTTATGTACAAGTTCCGACTATTTAAAGTTTATAAATACCGAACAGCTTATAACAAGTGTAAAATATTCATAGTAGGCTTTTTTGTTCCTTTTCTTTTACAAGGCGTTACGAACTAACCAGTTCTTGAAGCATTTTACGCTGCGTTGTCCAGTAATGATTTGTGATCGATCATTATCTCCTTGCGAAATGCAATAGACCGCGACGGCTTTTGTACGGGCCAAGAATTTCTAGTGCAAGTTACTTTTCTTCAACTTTTCATCGTTTTCTGTATTGTAATTTCCCAGAATGACTTTCAACTTGTAAAGGCAGATGCCAACCCGCCTTGATGGATCCTCTCTTGTTAACTCGGCCTGTCGGTAAATGTAAGCTGTCAAATGTTAAAACCCTAATCCAAACATACCAGACAAGAAAATTACTTGCACAGCGGTTCCACAACAGTTTTAAATTTTAATTATAGCTACAAGGATCTAATTATACAGTGAAATTTAAATTATAGTTCTCGACATCGTCTTAACCAAACAAAACGTTTTTCTTTTGTTTTAAGGCAATTCGATTTAAAAAGGGCGTTTCGACCCTATTTTTCTTATATTTATTTTACGGGCCATCTGGATTTTAATTATACCTGCATGCATAATCGCTGTTAACCTATCGGATCATTTATCATCATTGATTGTACAAACAAAAAATTTAAGAAGAAATTAAAAAGGCATTCTTTTCAAAATGGCTGCCATACAAGATATGATTAATAGAGTTAATTCCTGAACCAGCAGTAATGGAAATATTCAGTTGTGAGAAGAAATAACTAAGCAGTGGCGTGCATATCGTATTTCGCATCGAGGCGAAATTTATTTTGGTATATGCTTTTTATTTTAATAGTGATGTGACGGCAGAAAAGCGTTATACATTAACACGCCATGTTCTTAATTAACCACAACATATGTAAACAATCCTGTAATTTAAAAATATTGTCGATATTCTTTAAAATAAATAATAAGTGCTATTTCTAGGCTTTATGCAATAAATGCGAGGGGAGATTAAAATAAAATTTACCCAGTCATAAAAAAACGTACTAGCATAACAAATTATTTACTGTTGTTGCTGCAATTGTTTAACGACTGTCTGGCAGGTTGTGTGTAAATCAAATAATTTTTGAGGCTTTTTTGAAACTGTAAACACGTGGAAAGGAATGAATTAAAACTAGAGCATAAAAGAGTGCTAAATTTTTTTGACAAAGACCAAAAATTGTACACGAACGTATTATTGCCGTATATGATAAGAATTCTCCATCATATTTTCAAATAAAATTCTGATTAAAGCGGTTCAAATCGGGCGGAGAATATATTCAAGATGACCCCAAAAAGGGACAGAAGTCGCCCCTCGCATAACGCGCGAGCCTTCCACGTCTAGACTCGCTTACTAACGAAGCACATGCCCCCTCGAGTCCAACACCAATATCGACATTCGCCATGCAAGTACGACGAGTACGCCCATTTCGGCGTAAGGTTTACTTAGAAGTAGCTTTCCCCGAAGAGCTGAGCTCTAAGTATTCCCGATAGCCCCGCATTGGTTGCCGGAAGGCCGAGGCGACAGGGCTCCTAAGTTTCCTGAGTTGGACTGCTTTTACAAGCCTTCCATCTTCCCTCGTACCGGGCTGAGCAGTCCCATTTCCTCATTTCTGAATGTGCCAATTGTAGTGCCACGAGATGTTCCTTTGACCTACATCGTAGAATTAACGTGACGTGGGGATGTGGAGTTGCCGCTCCGGGTAGCTTCCCTTATTATAGAAGGTGCAACTCTTTTCACCTTTTTAGGCTTCGAAGATCTCTAGGATCTCTGGTAGGTGCGCAAGGATTTTTGCGATCCCATCCGGAAAGTCTTTAGCGTCTTTCGTCGCCTTTAGGATCATGTTGCTCACCTGGAGCAGCTTCCCACAGTCGATGCCGTGGGCGGTGTTTGCGGGAGTTTGCCGGTGGTCCGCATTGCCTCTCACGGCGTCGGCGTAGCTGCCACCTGGTCTTGTAGAAGTGGCACTTGGTCTGTCGATTGTTTGCTTTTTTGTGGGCAGTTTGGGGAATTTTGAGCATCCCCTGAAGTGAGCAGTGTGGCTGCCTCCACAATTTGCACAAGTTGGTGGGGTATCCTTGGGCTGCTTGAGGATGGATGTTTCCACTCTAATTAATAGTCCAAGCATAGTTTTGAGGTTGAAAACCTCCTTACCTTCAGCTGTTTTCTGCAGTTCTACGTAGCAGAGCGGTAGTGGAATTTTTTCAGTTCCCCGGTGCATCTTCCGTTCGGATAGGACCGGGAGCTTCTGGCAAGCTAGGTCTTCCTGGACGTCTTCCACGGAGATGGCTGTGGGCACGCCCTTGAGTACGATTCTTAGAGGCTTTTCTTCGTGGAAGGAATATATATGAAAAGGGATGTTGCTCTTCTTTAGATATTTGGTGATACCTCGGTGATCACCAGGTGTTGACAGCTGTATTTTAATGCCTAGGTCGGTCATTTTGTCTTTTTCGATGTTTAGGCCTTTATTTGCAAGTTCCTTGGTCCATTTTTCGGCTTTTCTAAGGCGGTTCGCTGCTTCTAGGAGTTGCGGCTTCCTTGGAGGCGAGCGCCTCAAACCTGTTGGAGGTAGCGATTTTTGGGGCCGAACCTGCATCTTGATTACTTGTGTTTGTTTTCTTCCGCTTAGTGGTCTTCTTTGGGTGTGTGAAGCCTTCTTCGTTTTCTTCCGACGAGTATTCCATTTCGTCGTCGAGGAGTTTAATGGCTGCCTTTGCTGCCGCATTTTGTTTTGCATATTCACGGAGCATATACTCCGCTTTATTTCCAGCAACTTCTGGGTGACTTCTTGCTAATTTTAATATTTTGTCGGGGAGGTGGCGAATAACGTTTTCAGCGGACTTTTCTGGTCGGTTGAGGTCGATATTGTCCACCCACTTTAAGTATGCGACAAGCGCGTCTCGTGTAGTGTCGTCCAACTTGGAACTTGATGTGGACATCTTGAGGGTATTAACAATTTTTACGCTACTAGCTGCGTTGATACTGTAACCGACCCACCTCTGTAAATAGAAGGGGCCTAAGCTACAGTATCTTAAGAATTTACTAGAAGTACCAACGAACACAACTGCACTCGATGGCAGCTCGATGCAAACTCGATTCCTGAGCAGTTCAGCGGGCGAACACGCTTTTTCAGTCAAGCTGCTCTCTCCCCTTCTCAGTGCCATCCGAAGGTACCCAACTTACCGCTTAGGTCCACGGTTGCTCGGGATACAGCGGTGTCGCTGCTCTCCGTGAGGTATGCAAACCTCTCCCTGCGTTTGGTATTAAGGACAGAAGTCACCAAGCGCATGTCGCACGGGGTCGCCCATATAGCGAACTGAATCACTTTAAGGCCTGAGCATTAAGGACAGAAAAAACATCAAGAAAATTGAAGAAATTGTGTTAATGGATCAAAGAAGCAAAGTTTCGGTTATCTCAAATGAAATAGGAATATGCTAAGCATCCGTTATGACAGTTTTACATGAAGATTTGGAAATGAATAAAGTGCCAGCGCACTGAATTCCAAGAATCCTGACTCCTGAAGAAAAGTTGTGCAGGCAAGAATTTTGCAAAGAAAATTTAGCGGCATTATCTCATGGCCAAGGCATTTTTTACAAAATTGTAACTGATGATGACACATGGGTATTTCACTAGGATCTCCCAACAAAACATGATTCAATACAATGGATGCACAAAGGATCTCCAACACCCAAAAAACCAAAGACACAGGCATCTGCAGAGAAGCCAATGGAGACAATTCTTTGGATTGGGTATATGCAGAAGAGGTATACATTTTCAGATTTCTACAAAAAAAAACAAAAAACATTTAAACATTGCAAAAAGAAGCTCAACAATTTTGCCCAAACAACTTTCTTGCAAGTTAAGGAAGAAATCAACAAATGTGATTTTTTTGAGTTACGACACCCTCCCCTTACGGCCCTGGCCTAGCTCCTAGCTCTTTCCTAACCTGAAGAAACACTTGCGAGGGATGTCGATTTTCTTTCAGAATTTCAGAATTTTTTGAAAAGTTATCCAAAGAAATTGTTTGGATGGTATCGCGCTATCAGAGAAGCATTGGACTATGTGTGTAACTGTCGAAGGATCATATGTCGCTGTCTTTTCTTGCATCGTTAGATAGATTTCATTTTAATCTCCCCTCGTATGATAACCTCCATTGCACCAAATTTGTAAACAAATTGCTAACAACCATGCAAAAATGTAACTAGAAATTCCATAGAAAAATCTATTTTGAACTATTTTGAGCACTAAATTGTCAGCTATAACATCATATCACCATTAAAATAAAAAGCCTATATCCTTTCTTTCCAAGTTCAGTAAGTTTAAAATTAGACAACATGCTATCAACCGACATTTTCTTTGTTTCCGTATCAACGTAACGGTTGCCATGGTATTGGGTAAAAGTAATATCTTCGACTACTTACATACAAGACCAAATCCGGGTGTTTTTAAAAATTATTTTTAAATCTGTCTATATAAAATAGATTTTCCTGAAACAAAAAGACAAAATTTTGACTCAAATTAAACTCGTTTTGATCTGTTTTTCCAAATCGTTTCAACTCGTGTACAGACGGCAACACAAATATCAGGCACGTGTGTCCAATACTTATGTCGCTGTCTGTAAGTGACCTAACCCTTACTTGGTATAGACTTTTTGAATGACGTCATAGTTGGAATTCACCGACACCTTAAAACGTTCGATTAAAATAATTTTGTTATGTAAGTCGCCTAACGCATGGCAGTGTTTTGCATGATTGCTAGCAATTTTTTTATGAGTTTGGTGTTATTGTAATGGAGGCTATTTCTTATATTCAATGCATAAAAATTACAAATAGAATTTATTATTGACTGTAAGTAACATCGACAACAATCTTTTTCAATTGCAGGGTTATGTGTACATGTTTTACCGTTATGTACATGGCAACTTTGGTTGATGTTGCTACAATGCTACTTTGACGTTACATCACCATTAGAATAACACGGTATTGCTAAAATTCTTTCGCCTACTCTTAATTGTTGTAGTTCAATATAGGTCCATTAGTGTGATATAATTTTTATATTATTGATAACGTAATTGTCTGGTTTCGTAAATTATTTTGTTTTCGACGTATCGCTATGAAATTGATTTCAACGTATTTTGATTGCTTAGCCGAATTATTTCTTTATTTGAACAACAGGTGACAAAATAGTTTATTGCTACTTAGATTGTTTGTTGGATACTTTTCCAATCATCTTTACATCTTACATTCTTTATATTAATAAATGCACAACATTAAAATGTAAACGTTTATTGTAGAAATAAAAGTAATTAATCAAAAGTTCGATATTATTTATGATTTGAAAAAATAGTGATGAATAATAAAATCTAACTACATATTTACATATGCCCTTGTAATATGTATAAATATTTAATAACACAAAATAATTAAAATCGTCAGGCAGTATAAGGTATTTGACATTAACCTGTCCTTGTCGATTTTAACAAAGCCCATATGTAAGCATTGTACTTTGAATTTGAAAAGTATGAACACAAAGATTTTTCTTTTATTATTTCTTTGGAAATATATTTAAACTTAATAATTTAAGAAACGTTTATTTAGTTCTTTAATTTATTTATCACAAGTTACGCGCAGTTTGTACTAAAAGCACGCTTTGGAAATATAAAAAAAACTGACCTTTTGTTGTCTTCTTATTCTTTCATTGCTTATATCTAATCTCTATTCCACCCTTTTTATTTTAAGTATTGTTTGGAAAGCGTTAGACCATTTCTGCTAATAAATGAAAGAGACTAATTTATTTTAGTCTTCTTTCCACTACTGTACCACATTGAATGCAAATTAACCTTGTTTTTAATAAATAATTTCTAAGAACCTTTAATTATATATTTTTAAACAATATATATAGTAAAAATACTACGTTTCAAAAAAATATTTTCATCCAAAAATGCCTTGTTGCTACTGCTTCTACTTGAGCAATACTAAATACATTTTAAACTTAAAAGTTACCCTTCGTTTAACAGAAGAGGCACAGGTGTGGAAAGCAATGATTAAAGGATTAAGCTAATGTATAGGGTGTTCGGGATATAAAAGCCATTATTTAACACACGTGTACCCGTTGTCAACATAAATCTGTAGGGATTTTTAATCTAACGTAAAAGAAAGTGTTCGTAATTTTCAGGTAAAAATTTATCAAAATTTATCTGTACTATCCTTTACCATGAAACGTACTTAACAACATAAATATGACTGTTTTTGTTGACAAAATATCATGTTACCTTTACTATTAGAGTACTTTTTCGAGTCAAGGTCGCTAACTGTTTTAATAAAAATAGTCGAACGTATTTCTTTAAATTATCTAAGTTTGCTTGTACATATTGCTTATTAATTATAATTATTTACGCATTAATTATTATAAACTTATTTGATAAATATCTTAAATTGACAGAAGTTTTATTTACATTAATTTGTATGAACATAGTTTTTACTGAATATAAATTACGCAAAATTTTTAATGCTTTTATCGTTTAGATTTTTAACTATTTTTACAAAATTTAAATTATACACAAAACAAGGGAGTGCAAATATTAATAATATGAAGATATTATTTATCAAAAAAATTTAACGTCGTGTTAAAGCGGTTTTGTAAAAGTGAAAGTTATTTAAAAAAATGTGTCCGTATTCAATAATACAATTGTATACATATTAAAAATGATGTATATGTATTAAGTAAAAACCCTGTTTGTATTTTAAAGATTTTATAAACTTGCACAATTAACACAAGCCAGAACTTTCAAGAAAGAAGATAAAACTTTTCATTTTAAACAGTAATTAGCGGGTATCCTTAATGACATTTGGGAACAATCGTTAATGAAATCGTATGCGTCATACCGAAGCCGTTCGTTCGACTTCAGCACCGATTAAGGATGTGTAGTTGACCAGCCATTTCTTAGTCAATACAGTAGACCAAATTAAAAAGCAGGAGCGGGCTGAAAACTTTAATTGCAACTATTTCGAAAACTATGCGATTGTCGCGTATTTTAAGATGTCTGCTGTTAAACTAATGTGTCTTATATGGAGGACACCTTGTTATATTTTCTGACTATTTGTGAAATTCGAACTATTTTATAGTTCTTTCTTGCTTTGTGTACATTAACGTATTCAACGTACTGATAAAGAAAAGTCAAAGTTTACGATATAATTTTGTAACATATTAAGTTTTAAAATGGCATTAAAAGTAATTTTGTCGTAATTTAATCAATAGTAATAAAGACGTTTTATAATAGTTAATCGTATATCTCTTGTTTATTTAAAATTTACGAACGTACGAGATTGTCATCAGCAAATCATTTTGCATAATTTGATACTAATAAAGAGTTTAGGAAATATAATTAACGTAGAACTGATTTTATTTCATTGCATGCAAAATTACAAATTCTTAAAATTGTTTCCTTCTTGTAAAGTAAATATCTTTTTTAAAAGGAAATTTGCGAAAAAGAGCATACAAAACAAAATATATTGACATCATTTTCACTGGCCTAGCACAACCAATAACAGATTGAGAAGAAATATATTTGCGTTCAAGTAAGTAATGATTCATTTATTACCACAAATAGAAGCCATAAAAGGGCTTTGTGTTAAATTTAGAATATTTTAAGAAAAAATTGAAATATTACGAAAGAATTTTTTTAATCATTTTTCTGGCATCCTACAAGCCCTCAAAATCCATTTCCTTGAAAAAGTGTGCATTATTCTTTAACACTATGTAGAGTTGAATTGATTAATTATTTAATAGGCTGTTAGCTCTGAAGAATACCGAAAAATGCTCGAAAATTAAATGTATATGTATTATTCTAAATGAAAATAAAGTGAACTTTGTGTAGGTCCTAAATTTGTTTAAGTATATGTTGAAACTTTATTTTTGAAAACGTATAAAATATTGAAGTTAATTGATATATTTAATTCTTCACAAGTGAAATAGAATTCATTAATTTTAGCGGGATAATTATTTGTAACTTACTTAATTTATCAACTGGTCAATTACCATTTTTACCAACAGTATTCCGCGTATTTAGTTCACTGCACTCTTTAATCTGGAGATGGAAAAAACGCCTATTTAGTGTGACAGCTCTTTTAATTACTTCTTGACTATTTGCGTATTTTCGAAACTTAATTGTTCATTAAAACGCCCGGCCACTTAAATTTGGATTCTTCGTCGTTGGACATTTTCTCACTTCCATTAATATAGTTTGGTTTGTACTTTCTTAAATTGTAATTATAAATGTTAAGGTGCAGTTGCACCGACATTATTTGAATATTTGTTAGTTAACTACAGTTAAAATTGTAATACATTCACATTCTCATTTAGTTAACCAATGCCTAACTACTGTTAGTACAACTGAGCATAAGTATTTTTTAGGTACATTTTGATATCTAGTTACTTTTGTTTGGATCACGCACTTGCCTGCGTTTGCCTGCTCCTTTTTAATTTTAAATACTGATTGAAGATTGTCTATATTTTAAATATTATTTACAACGGTTACCTTTTTTGCGATTTATTCGGTTATGAATTTTACCTAATTTATACGTCCATGTAGGTAAGAAATAAAATTTATTTTTCAAAAAGATCGTCTTATCAAAGACGTTTAATCAAAACGCGCATATAAGAAAGTGTTCCAAATTGCTTTCCAAGGTGTTCGCCCAGCCAATATCTTATTGGGTAAAAAACGCATCGATTTGTTTCTACATATATGCCAAAAAAGCATTTAGGTTATTTTTTATTTCACTACATGACGGAAAATAAAATTTGATTTTCAATATGGCCGCCGTTCAGTTCACGTCACTTTTCAAGCGATCACTATTTTCTGTAATAGATGTAAAATGCAACGACGAAGACAAAATTGACGACCATCTCGGAAAGCAAGTTATTTTATTCAAAATGCAAATGTAGCGGCCATTTTAAAAATGAATGTCCGTCTTTTAAACCTATTAACAAGGTTTAAGGGACATAAATACAATGTTTAGAAGCAGAATTTTCGTTAAAAATGGCCGCCTTAACAATATTATTCGGATAGAGAAACCGCATTTAATCATAAATAAGAAATGGATTCATAATTTTCTTTACAAGATGGTCGCAAATATTCGATTTTGTAAGACGGGAAAACATTTTCTAAGATGGTTAGCTATGACTTGTTTTGGTAAGTATAAAGATAGCCGCTTTAAGTGTACGCCACTGTAAATAAAAAAAAAGAATTCGGAAGTCACACATTCGGGTTACTTAAATTTAAATAAACACATTAACAAAGTACCTCTGTATTATAGACAAATATTTAAATATTGACTCAAAGGCGACGCACGGAACGCGCCTCTGTTCTCATAACAGTAAGTAAACATTTTCGAAATTCCTGCAACATGCGGGAGTTAAGCGAATTTAAATTAGCTACAAAATTTATGTACACTGTCCACTATATTTAAACGAATATAATGCTCCATTGTTTCGGCCGCGCAACCTCAAACTTATCTCGAACATATCCGAATTCTTACCTGCTTTATTGTTAACTGGATTTGTAAGGTATTTAAGTTCCATCGACCTACGTCATCGCCTTTTCTACTGCTTGTTTGAGCCACAGTTATCATGTTTCAAAAAAACACACAGACTAAACTTCAACTTCCGTCACTTAAAGATTAGTCTGGGCTCTCCCCTATTACAAATATCAGGACAAATGACCCGAAAATTCTTTCGGGGCAAAATAAACGTACGTTAATTAATTATATCAAATTTTTGTTCCAGGTGGGTTTGTTTATGCGCATGGTGGGTAGCTAATGCTGCATTATCCTGGACGCCTGAAAAATTGCGAAATTTAGCGTCCTTCCTTCACGTTGCCGCTTGGGGTTTGCCTGCAGCTCAGACGGTCGCAGCCTTAGTGAGAAGAGACGTGGATGCTGACGAATTGACAGGTAAATTTACGCCGTGGACTAGTTTTTCTTATTATTAACAACTGCAGACAGCATGCCGTATAATGATTGGAATTTTAAGTGCTTATTTCGTCACATGTCTTAAATGCTTTCGCGAATTGAAGCACGCGTTCGAGAATTCTATTTTGATCCGCTTTTATCATTCATAAATGAAGGATGCTTTGCAAGCGGAGCGAGTTCTAAGAAACACGACCATAACCAGAGCGATAATAAATAAGGCGGCCAGACTGAACAAATGCTGTTTGTGTCGGCCATATTGCGTTATCGCGATCGGTGCCTTCAATGCATAAAACCATTATAACACGGCCCGATAAGACTACAGAATGCCAATTAAATTTAAAGTTGAGGGAGAAGCGTTTCAGGTAACGATGTTTATTTCGCTATTGTCTTTTCTCCGTTATTTATGTGAACGTTTTGGTATTTATACGATATTTGCATATTTAAATGCGCTGCGGTGCAGACAAAAGCCCAGATCTTGGCAGCTGCTTTGCATGCGCTTATTTCCAATCTAGTTAGCAACGACGAGCACAGCTCGTTTGTAACAGGTTTAAGTACACAACCGATTGTGGCAGCTTGCAATCGGTTCTTGTTAATCAACAGCGGCGGCTCGTTTTCCATAGCCTACTGATTGTTTGGATTTGAATCAAATAAGCACTCACTTTTGTTTTACAAACAAAGATTCGTCAATTTTAAGTTCTTTTCATATACTAAGTAGTATTACACATGTACCTACTAAAAAAATTGGAAAATTGGTCCTCGGTTACTTAATAAGTAACGTGCGGTCGTTTAAATTTCCAATTAGGGTAGGCTACGAAAAGAAATTTATGAATGGTCATAGCCCACCATAATTGGAAATGCAAACGATCGTCTTTACAGAGGGCATCTATTGGCCAAAATTAGAAGTTACGATTTACATTCCTTTAAAGGAAAGAATACAGTAACTTTAAAACTTGTGTTTCCACAATATACCCTATAACTTAAGTAATGCATGCAGTGTCAAAAATATAATACCTGATTTTAGACAACAGATTTTTTCATTTCAATATATTTATTAGTATTATTACTATTATTATATTTATTGAATACCTTATCTGCAAACAAAATATATTATTTGCAATATCTATGTTTCTGTCTACTTATTTATTGAAGCGTGCGCTTTCTATGGGAAAAAACAAATGTTATACAACCCAAATGACATATAATTTGTAGCTTATGTATAAACTAATTTGTATAACTTAAAACTGATCTAAGCATATGCGAGGCCTAATATAGAAAAAATAAACTTGGTAAAATATAACAATTTATATTTTTCAATATAATCGCCCCTAGCTGCAATACATCTATTACAACGATCAATTAATAATTCTATACCCTCGTAAAAATAATCTAAGATTTTTTCCTCAAAATGTTCTATTACAGCTGTTTGTACCTCACTGTCGTCCTGAAAAATGACGTCTCCTAAGGTCTTTTTTAAATTAGAAAATAAATAATAATCACTAGGAGCCATGTCCGGACTATACAGTGAATGTTCCAATTCTTAAAAGCCAGTCGCATTCGCAGATTGCAACTTGTGAAATGGCGGCAATATGGAGGCATGCATTATCATGCTATAATTGAATACCTTTTACCAAATTTCGTCGACGTTTTACACAAATATTGTCCCTTAATTTCTGCAACAAAAACGCATAATACCTATGTGCTGTCGACAGTTGCATTCTGCTCTTTAAAGTCAATGAGTAAAATACCCTTACAATCCCAAGATATTGCGGCATCGCCTTTTTCGTTGATTGAACGACTTTCAACTTTCTGAGACGAGTTCATCGGGTCGCCCCCATTCTATCAATTCGCTTTTGGGTAGAGGATCATAAAACAACCATTGTTTCATCATCTCCTGTGATAATGGATTCCAACAGCGGTTTTAGGTCGTCTCCACACATGTTTAAAAACGAGCGCGCATAAACGACTCGACGTTAACATTGTAGAGCAGAAATAGACCCAAATGATCATGGAGAATTCGGCGAATACTTGTTTCAGAAATGTTAGACATCACTGATAATTACGCATTCAAACGGAGATCCTCTAATACTATTTTTTCAATAATTGAAATTTTTTGGCACGTTATCACTTCAATTGGTCGATCAGGCTGCTCAGAATCTTCAAGGGATTCTTACTCGGAAACATTTTCCCCAATTTTTTGCAGTGAAATATGGCGAAGATAAATTACCACAAACGCCGTTTAAACGTTGTTTAATTTAATAGCCGCACGGTACTTAATTTTCGTTAACTGGAACATGTTCACGCACTAGTCACTTTGTCTGGCTGAATAGTTAAAACTTCGAGTCGCACATGTGCAACTATGACGCAATGAAGTTTGAACCCGCTTGAACCTTTCAGGCCGAGAATTTATGGGACCTACTTTGTATAAACAATTTAACAATTCTAATTATTTAGCAGCTAAAATAACTTATAAACGTAAGAGTCCGTCTAGAGTTATAACAATCCAGTGTAAGACAATACACGAATTCCTCTTACGTGTTATAGATATGCAAATAATGTCCACAAACGGTTGAAACATTATTTTCGTTTGTTTTGGGAACGATAATTATAACGGTCACCAATGAAAATTACTGGACACGCAAAACGCTGCTTAACTCCAGAGATTTTCTCTGATAGCTCGCTTCAGAGTTTACGTGGAGGGCATCAAAGGTATAGGAACTGTAGCAAGTTTTAAAAAAAATATTTGAGCCGTTTTTTGAGTAAATCCCAAAAAATTTAAAAATCTCAAGAATAAAGTGACACTTCCGGAGAGTGTTTGGATATAAGTAATGCAGACTTTGGACAGTAATCCGATCTTATATAAATAATTATTGCACAAGGGAAACTAATATATTCTATCTAGAACGTTATAAAAATCAATATGAATAATCGAGAACAAAAAGATTTATTTATTTGTATGAACACAGTCCTATAAACAAAAATTAACGTAATACTTCTAAAGCTAAAACACCTTTTACTTCACTGCAAACTAAATTGTACCAAATTAACATTAAAGTGTACCATATCTTAGTAGCGTGGTCTGCTGTCACTAATATAGTTTGTAAGTTTGAATACGATATCAAAGCTGGCTCCTCATCTGTTAAAGTGAATTTATTAGATACAACGTGTCTCTTTAGAAAACGTGCCTTATATCCAGTCACACTCTTGACAATTTTTGCTACACAATTTCGGATGCTAACTTTACCATGAACCTTCGCAACCATGTAACTTCCCTCATTCAAATTTTCTAATTCAAGATCTTCATTTTCTTCATCGCCATAAATTATTGGATCATTGGAAGAGTTGTCTTCGTAAGCGATTGTTTTGTCTACCTCTGAACTTGAATCCACCTTGCTGAGAGTTTTCTTCACTGCATTTAAATATTTTCGGAATAGTAGCTTTCTTTGTATTTTGTTTTATTTCTATTTCCTCCTTTTCCTGGCTATCTGTATCAATCATACATTTGCCCCGCTTCCTCCCTCTTGTTGGATTCTTCCTTTTATGAGCTTTTGGGTAGGGTTTCATGACTTCAGGTGAGAATTTGGAGAAACGTCTGATGTTGATATATTGGCAACTTCTAACCCTAATGTGGATGGCTGTTGCGAAGTATCTGAAGGTGTTGGTCAATCCGTAACAAATGAAGAAAGAAAGGCTTCTTCCTTAAATACATTTTTGTCGAATGGTGCTATGCCAGTACATCGAAACCCTGCTTTTATGTTCTCAGGTGTGGTTGCTCTATCTCAAGCCTTCAGACATATTGAGGGTAGATTGTAAATCTAGAGTGTCTGACAAGGGTGATTCAACAGCCAAGCATCTTCTCCATGGTTAAAGAATGTTTTAAAGGGAACAAACACCGTCCTGTCTAGGGGCTGCAGTTTATTTGAGGTATGTGGCGGTAAAGTTGGAATTACAATACCGTTTAATCAATACTCAATTCCTTGCAAAGAAAGATGAGACCCATGATTGTCCATTATTGGCAGACTCTTATTCTGAACTAAACATCTGACATTTTTAGAAACATGTTTAAGGACTGCTACGAAGTTGTCTTTAATCATCCATCCACTGGGATGACCAACTTCGGCAATTCCTTGCATCATTTGTTTTGCATCAAAACGAACTCTTGGAGATAACTCCAACATAAGTCATAAGCTCTCATCTCTCGCGTGATGTTACTTGGTCAATTTGATACTCGCTCTTCTTCCCAACAATTTTTGGAACTCTTTGGACGGTTGTGACACCGGTCTACAAAAATTTCAACGAAAATTTTAATTTAATTTTGGTACTAAAATACCTGTCATACCACCTACCTCGTCCAAATTAAATATCTCAGCAGGTGTAAATGAATGGCGAGAAATAACTGATTCGAGTTTCTCCTGAAAGATCTTTACATTTGTGGGATTGAAGCTCGTCATTCTTGCCAAACTTGTGGCTTAAGGTTTCCTTACGGGTAGATTTTGATGGCGTTTTAAGAAATCTCAAAACCATTCCTTCCCTACCATTTTCTTAATATGCCAAGTTTCTGGAACGTTGATCGTGTTTTTTTGAGAATATTCATAAGCTAGACACCTAGTGGCCTTTGAGGTTAATCGATAGAACATAGAGGAACATTTGAGTAAATATCTTTCCTGTGCATTTTCCATTTCCGTTGGGAAAATTTGTGATTTGCGAAAATTTAGAATCAATGTCATGTTATTAAGTCCCATTATTCTTTGCCTTTTTCAAAGTTTCCCAAATTGGATTTCTTGACAGAATTTTTATCTGCACTTTGTCGGAGACTCATGCCATTCTCTGAAACGTCGATTATAGCTTGTCTCATATCATCTGCAGCATATTACCTGTCAGTTACTTTTTTACATGTCCTTGACATTTCTGAAGTAACTGAAAGATGCGCACTTAGTTAATTGTAATTAAAGAATAATACACTGGGCTAATTGGGAGGTAATCAGGGTGCAGTAAAAATTTAATTTCTGATGTAGTTATAGCCAATTGTTTTGATATATAACGTCTAATAAGTATTATAATTAATACTTACTTCGTGGCTTTAACTTAAAATACGGAAAATTACTTTTAATTTAGACAAATGGGGAAACTTTGGACTCTGTCCAACGTCTCCCCAATTGTATTTCACTCATATATCTATAAATAGATATTTACCAAACAGTTGCTTCGACATTTTGATAACATGACCAAAAAGCATAACCTTTGGCTGCATCTCTTGGCAAATATCTAATTTATTTGTTATTAAATAGAAAAGTCATAGCTTACCCTTGATCCGGTGAATATTACGTTAAATCACAGTAAAACAAGTAAATCTCCATAAATTTTTTTGCTATTTTTAATTCCAGTAATTCGAACACACACTAAACCACTAAACATGTAAACAGATAAGCAAACTGTAGCACCAAAAGTGAGCCGAATTCAAATCTGTCCAAAGTCTCCTCGTGTCCAAACTCTCCCCGCTCTCCCCTACTGTAAAATAAAACATTATAGTAATAAAAAATTAATAACGGCATGAGGCCTTAATGTTTTACAGAACATTTTTGAGAATTTAATTTAATAATAAAGTTGTTCCACCAAATTTGTTGACATATAATTTGCAAGTTAGGTATTGGCTTTGGTTGACGTGTGTGTGTGTGTGCGTGTGCGCGTGCGTTTGCGTGTGCGTGGGCGCGCGCGCGTGGGTGGGTGTGTGTGTGCGTGCGTGCGTGCGTGGGTGCGTGCGTGCAAATGCAAACTACGCTCTATGGAAGAATTTCATAACCCAATGGGAACTAAAATTTACATGATCGTTTGCTGTTATTTTATATAAGTGCAAACAGAATAATAAATTTAATAATTTAATAATTAATAATTAGTGAGCTTCATATTAAGTATTTGACAAATTTATTTTTCTTGAATGATTACAATTATATCTAATTGAAGTTAACTAAAATTAATTAACTTGGAAATAAAGCATGTTCATTTGATAGATACTGTAACGAAACTAGTTAATTGTTTTACAATGTTTATTTATATGAACTTAATTCTACACTTATTTACACTAATATAAATATGTACACTAATTTATTTTTAAATATTTAATTATTTATTTTACAATGCACCAGCAGCAAACATTTATTTATAATTCTATTCATGTATATTTATATTTATATCAGTAATACACAGTACAAGATTCTAACAATAACTACTCTAAGAGAACTCAATTCGCTGCTTATATAGGAAAGATATTCTA
>JAHWXV010732812.1:0-12298 GCA_024586415.1 Phrixothrix hirtus | reverse complement strand
TATATATATATATATATATATATATATATATATATATATATATATATATATATATATATATATATATATATATATATATAGTGGTGAATACATACTTTTTACTGTAGCGATTAATTAATTTTCTAAAAATTATAAAAATTCAGTTATTAAATAGGTTTTATTCAATATTTTGTATACTTAAGAAAAATTACATTATGTAAATGTTTACAAAAATTGTTGAAAGTGGTGATCATTATGTTGCAAACATATGTTAATTATAATGTAAAAAAGTATCACGAAAGGTAAGCAAATATGCGTACATGCCTGTGATAAAAATCACAACAAAATAGCAATCAACACAATATAACCACATTTTCAATAAGTATAACCACAAATAAAAATGGTATGGTAACGTATTTATTCGGCAAATAACAAATATTATGCTTTCTGATTGATTTTCGGTAAACTCGGTAACATAAAAATTTAAAAGTTAAACATCTTTACTGAGCTTACGGTTTGCCAATTGCACTATAAAGGCTGTCGATGCAAAGCCCATTTTCAATTTTAACGTACTGATATCATTCACGTTATCGGCATTACTGAAGTGACTATAAATCCGCCCTTAATTATGAAGTAAATGTAGTCTAATCATATTTTAAAATGTCACCATTCTTTTATTAAAACTTTGCATAATCATACTTTATAGCAAGTGTCCAAAATTTTTGATAGTTATAAATTAAAAAATACATACATATCTTTTATCATTGTATGATGACAAATGATTGAATTATGAACACACTTTAACGTTTATATGATATTTTGATTTTATTTACGTTACATTAATATTAGTTAACATCACGAAATATAACATAGGAGATACCACACTGACACTTACAATTGAAATCAAATAGTTACAGCATGTCCTAGTCACTGTGTGAGAGAGATGGAAAATCTGGGCCTATTAGTGCATGCAAAACATGGGGAATAAAAAAAGTATATTTAATATTTTAGATATTTACGAGGTAAATGTTGTTTTTAAATGCATCCAAATTATTTTTAAATATATTTACAACAATTTTGCTATAAAAAGAAATCATACACGTGTAGAACATAATTTAATTCTTGAGCTACTGTTGCAATCAGTAAAATAACATATTTCTTTATTTAAGGTAAAACTTGGTTTTATGAAAATACTCTATGGTAAAAGATATATGTTTAATAGAAAAACCTTAAACATGTTAGATTGCAACATGTAACCTTTGATTATGAAAATAAATGCTTATAATTCCAATGCAATCAATTTTTAATTAATAACAATAACAATTGATAACAATTATCTTAAATTATAGAACTCAGTGCTATAATAGATTAACTATAGTACTGAGTCATATATATAATAATGTCATTCTGACAATGGGTATTTATAAAATTGTGATTATGACATGCAAGCAGATAAAAATGTTTAGCGAGCATAATAGTAGAAAAAGTACTTTTTACTTATTTTAATTATGAATCCACAAGTTATGTGAACATAATTATCATTAAATTCCTGTAAAATAAAAAGATTAAAACGTTATTCATATACAGAACCATGCAATCTCCTTTTCCCATTCTACTAATGAGTCTGAAAGAAGTTTAAATAAAGATACCTTATCATTTGATTTATTGTAGCTTGATTTACAATTAGATACGAAGCCTTTACATCCCACGATTTACTACTATTAACAAAAATAACCTGGTGCAAATAAGCCATTTCTGTTGCCGGATTTCTTACTTGTTCACTGAACTGACTGCTTCATTTCGCACCATCGCTTGCATCTACTTTCTTATTATTTCCATGGTTAATATTATGTGAAGTAACTTACTATAGTAAGAATTTGATAATTCATAGCTGTCTAAGATTGAAAGCATTTTTGGACACTTGTTATAATTTACATAATTAGAAAGTTCTAACAAAAAAATATTTCAAAGGGAAAATCCAAATTCACCATACCTAAATCAATGTTAAGAAGCATTCTATTATCACGAAGTTGTACTGCAATAAAATCGCCTTGGGTGCCTCTACTATATAGAAGGATCCCATTAGCAGTTGAAGTTTTAAATCTAAATCTAATGCTTTCTCTATAGGCAGAAATAGGCTCTCTAAGAAGATCAAGTCGTATAAATGAAGTTCCATTAAAATACATAACATCAGATTCTGCAAGAAAAGCTATAAAATAGACTATAATTTTATTAAATAAATAAATACCATAATCACAGCCAAATAATTCCATTCTTAATGATATACGATCTCTCCATCGTGTTGGATTTATTCTAACCCACTGAGCAATAATTGGCACTTCGAATTCATTTTTAACCACAGAGTCACCATCTGTATTGCCTTTGAATAACTGTTAAAGTAGGTAATTTTATTAAATTGTACTAATTAAAAAAATTTGTTTAAAGAAATTTAATTCAAATTTTACAATAAACAAACCTTTATTTTAAATGGTTAAAAAAACAAAAATCTATTAATATAATCAGCACCTCAGCTTCTCCAAGAGCATCAGTAATGCTTCGCCAGCCCTCTCCATCATCAGAAATTTGGACAATATATTCTGTGACATAAGATCTAGATTTATGACGACCTTGCGTTGCAATTGACCGAATTTCATAGCGATTACCCAAGTCCATCGTTAAAAGTTGATAGTAATTATTTTCTTGAGGAGTCCAAGCCGAATCCCCTACAGCCACAGGTTAGCATATGTTAATAAGCAAAGTAAACAGAATTGATGCAAGCAGTTATGTGCACCAAAGTATAAATGTGATTCACTTAAATTATTTTTTGTAGTGGTTAGAATTTGATTAAATAAAACATTTTGCTTCTGTAATGTAGTTTTCATAATTTAATAAAATTCTAACATTACAAAATCGAATGAAGTGGTGCAGATCGAAGAAAACATACCATTACAGTTGAACTATGTGAAACCAACATAGTATTTCCCCACTATTCCTAATTTAATATATTTTTAATGCATTTAAACACACAGCTTTAGATTATTTATTATTATTTGTACAAAAAAGATGTTTGGAATAATTGTATATGATAATATAATAAAAGTCCAATGCAGAATAGATTTGATACATTCAAAAACTTAAAAGCAAAAGTTACAGTTTTCCATATTAAAAATAAAACCTGATTGCTACATGTTGCTCCAGTTTTACGAATTGTATCATTTTCAGACACTCACTGAATTTAAAGTAATAAATTTATTGAAGTGTGCCAAGTTATGAAAAGTCGAGGAGAGACGAAACAAAGTGGACTTGTTGATCGCAGATAAATAATGCCATTTGTTCTTTTCTATAGCTGTAGACCCAGGATTTTTTGAATGCTCTGGGTACATTGCTGTTTTTTTTTATTCTGAATAATGCCTGGTTTTTGGAATCTTAGAGCAGAAGAACTTCAATTAGTATTCAACGATTTCAATATATTAGATGAAGAATGCATTTATGGAACGAGCAGTATATTTGAACATTATATCCAACTTTTCACCCTTTTATTGTCTTTATAGATAATAAAATTCTAGATCCTGTTTAGATTGATATTAACCGTAATACCGATAATGAAAACTAACGCCAGTTGCAGTTTTGCTCCTCTAAAATACACTTCATTAGATGCATTTATTACTTCAGCACCAGCTTCGAACAACACATAACTGTCCCTAAATAATAATCAATTGAAATTGGTTTGCTTTACCAAGATATCTAGAATGGACATATGTTGCTAGAATAATATCAGATGGAAAGCTAGAAGATTTTTATTTTATTCTTATAGATGATATTTTCCAAGACCGATTAAACAAAACTTTTATATGACATAGCTCAACAAAAATGATATCTTAGCCAACTCTATGAATACGATGGGTACAGTAATGGGAAATCCATGCCCACTCTAAGGTTCAAATTGGTTTACACAATTCATCCACACTGAAAATTTATCAATTATTTGACATGCTCCCGTTTTAAAATATATGGAGTTACTAAAATACGTTGCTGTATTATAATCATTATTAATAGAGATATCATATATGCCACTTCAAATACAGCTGTTATGAGAACGATGCACCTTCTAATGCTTTTGAAAAGAAAAATGCAACCAGGATTACAATAATTATGTGGAGGAATAAACACAATGTGCTGATGTTATTGACATAAAATAAAGATGATACTGTAAAAGTACAAAAACACACAGGAACTGTTGTTTATAAACCTAAAGTAGATTCAGTTTTGAAAAAACCAAATGGTACCACAAATTGGCATTAGAAATTCTTCTAAATATAACCACAATAAATGCAAGTATAACAAAGTAACAAATACAATATCCATGCTACATTTTGAAAAAAAAAATACCGTTAAGATTGTGTAACCCCTATCCAAAAGATATTAGTTCTCAAGAAACAACTCTATCACTACAAACGAAAAGACTTGTAAAAAAAGATATCCAGAAATATTAAGAAAATTTGAAACTATTACAAAATATGTTGTGGGACAACACACGAGGTTTGTCTAAAAAGAATCTGACCTTTGGCCAGAAAAACAAAATACAATCCTTGCGAGATCAGCACCCTAATCTCTTTTGAAGTAGTTCCCTTGCACCGCCACACACTTTACCAAACGAACTATCCTTTGCTGGAAGGCATTTCTGGAATGTAGCTTTTGGAATTGCCTGTATCTCACTTGTCATGTTCTGCATTATCTCCTATCTGTTCTTAATCAGGAGTCATTCAATTGCATCGTTATCTTCAGAAACAACCAGAAGTCGCAAGAGCCTTGTCTGAATAGTATGAAGCTTAGCTGACAGTTGAAATTCCATGTTTTTTCAAAGGAAGTCTAGATTAGGTGGGACAAATGCGCCAAAGCATTACCCATGATGCAGTTTCTAGTTTTATGACTTCCAGGAGTCTGGTCTTTTGCATCAAACTGCATCATGAAACAGCAGAGAACTCCTTTTTCATAATTATTTGTCTATCCAATGCATATTTCTAATGTCCAACACCACAACAATCAAAAAGAGCATCAACATCACCTTGACTTTGCTACATGCTTGTCATGCTTTTTTTGCGACTTGGGGAAGATAATGACTTCGGATGATGATTGTGCTTTTGTTTCTGGGTCAAATCCAAACACTCATGATTTATCTCCAGTTAACATGGCATGTAGAAATTCAGGATCAGTGTAGACAGTGCTCAACATGTCCTGGGTCACTTCAAAATAGAATTGTTTCTGTGCTGTTAACAACTTGGGCACAAATTTTGCTGAAACTTGGCACATGTCCAAATCATAACATAAAATTGCATGCATGGAGTATTTGCTTATCGCAATCGTATCAGCAATGTCTTGTGGGTTTATGGGTCACTCTCCATAGAGGAGCAGTCATTTTTGAGCTTGTACCATTCCTTTATTTGAGTTTCCTCATGGCATTGTTACAAAAGAACCTGGTGAATTTTACGAATTGTTTCGGCTTGGGTGTCCCTATGCTTCTAACAAAATTTGATGCAGCATCTCTACTCGACGCGTGTCATTATCTCAGACAATAAAAATGCAATGATCATGCATCACATCAACTCAACAGTGATTGTTAAAAATTTGTATGTTAACAACTCGTTAAACATTTTAACAATGAAAGTTATTCTGTAGTTGCCAATTGTAACATCTTGCTAAAATACAAAATTATAATAGATTTGTTAAAATATATCCTGAAGTTGGCAGTATTAGCACTAAATTTAGGTGCTTATTTATTATGAATGTGCCTTTCCAGATATATCTGTCTTCATTTTATTATGCACAGTCTTCTGCTTATGACTTGACATTAGCTCAGATTTGAGGTTAAGGTAAACAAGTATAAATTATTTATTTGATTTTGTATTTGTATTTGGCTGTAACAAAATTGTAGATGAAAACATGAAATGAAATAGAGCTTCTAAAAACAGATTGAATTACTTGTTCGTGCATTTATTCAAACTTTACCCCTTTTTGTATAAATTAAATTGCCTTCCTGATTAATATTAATTTTAATTTATAAATCATTAATCAAACTAATAAATGTTTTTTCTGGATTTATTTGCACACCGCGCAGCTAGTTTGATTCCATCCTGGGTTGTTCTTTGCCAGACATTGTCATGATGGCTTTCATTTAATAAACTGTTAATTTGATTTAAATTTTGTGTAGATTATTCTCCACCTTCCCTTATTTTGCCTCTTTTTATCCTAGCGGTGTAAAACAATTTGCTTCTGAAGCCATGTTAAACCTTTATTTGTTGGCTGATTCATTTAATTCTAAATTAAAACTTTAATTTATATGTTATGCAAATTTATATTTACATATTTTATTTTATTTATGTATTGTACATTTGGGAACTTGAACCGGCATAATTATTTACTTTCAAATTCTTTCAACATCTAAGTTGCTCAAACCCCTTGAAAGTGTGTATTTATTTTACATTACTAGTTATGTATAATGAAGATGATTATACCAACAAGCAATGTAAATGTTGTGGATAAAAATGGCAGGAATTGCAAGCCAAATTAAATAGCATTGGAGGTGTAGAAAAATCTGTAAAGCAATGAAAATCAGTAAGTTTATATAATAAAGTTTGTCTTCGGACCACCTTGACCAACATCTTAATACTGTCCACACAGTTGGCAATTTCCCAAAGTGAAAATCTGGCCTTTTTCATTCATACCAATGATTTGGCCTTATTCAAACTCACTTAGTTGGTGATATTTTGCAGGTTGTTAAACTCTAGGCATTTTTAGGATGTATTTAATAAGACTGTGACGGGAAAACTGATAAAACTTATTCATTTGTTATTTGGTATAAAATAAAAATGTATACAAGAAAATTATATTGCTGGTATTTTGTATTCAAATTTTAATCGCTTTCTTTTAATACTGCATTATAACTTTTGTGAAAATTGAAATAAAATTACTGCATAAAGATGTTGCATTTTTTATTCAAATCAGTATAAGTTGACATTTTTATAGGAAATTTGTTAAATGATCAATGTAAAAGAAAGCAATAATTATTTAATTTTATGATTTATTAGACTTACACTTTAAACCAAGGTAAGAATTAAACTAGTATGCTGTTCTGTAGTACATGTCTTAGTTGACATGTCAATTTGATGTATCACTACTGTGTGCTTAAATTTCATTTACTATTACTTTAGTACACATCAAACAGTGAAGTTTCCAATAGGAGATTTACAATGAAGCCAAACATTGTTCAACATTTTGCCACTTCCAATTAAAGGAAAATAATATTTCATAATTACCTACATATCGGGTGATGCGTTGGGCCATTATAGCATGGAAATTATAATAATAAATTTTTAATGTGCAATTATTGAAAGTTTAACACATGTATAAATAGGTTTTTTATAGAGAAATAAGTACTAATTTTTTTTACATTTCATTAAATAGAATTAATTAAAATAAATCCCATAGTTTTACAAAAAGCACTCATTTTGTTTTGCAAAATCTGTTATTAAAAAATGGAAAGTCACAAGTAAAATTAAAATAATTGTGAAATTGTTAGTGTGACGTCACTGCCAACAATTTTGAAACTAGATAATAGTTGCAAGAATTTCTCTCTAGTGAAACTTTCGTTTAGATAAAATGATTATATTGTATGTTAACCAATAATTCCTGCCTACACATATAACTTTGGATATTGGATTCTGGTTTCCAACACATGCAGAGTTCTTGAAGCTCATACCCTATAATTTTTTAAGGTATGACATGCACTCCAAAAATTTACGATTAGTTTCCATTATAGATTCATTTGGAAACAAAACTCAGTTCTGTCCTCTCTAACCATGTGGCCAATTCTTAGTTTATTTTTTTTTAAATTTTAGTGTACAATATGTTACTTGTGATTATACTAAAGAGGTATTATTAAAAATTTTTCTGTGATCAAAACAGTCAAAGCGTTATCCTTTTTGTATTTTATTGTACTGGCATAACACAAGTATTTAAAAATTCTAGTTTATTTCAAATGTTCCTATTTTGTTGATTGTAGAGCTATTACAAATTAACTAATTTAACACTAGCACTTACTTCACAATCACTCTTACCTAAATAAAACCAAGTTATCGTCTTTATTTTTTCTTTTGTATTTGCAAGATATTATTGGTTGTTGTAAAAAATATACAGATTTATTTTAAATCATTTCTACTTTAAGAAATGTGAAAAAATTAAAGTAATGGTATACCCAATTCAATATTTTCTTCTTTACAAAAACTCTGTTTACACTTTTGCTCTAATACATTGTAATTCTTGCTTAATGCAATACATCACCTGGTATAATCAAGTACTAAAAAATATTTGAAAGCTTAGGTTGGAAACAAAGTATTTTGAACAGAAGTTCAAAGACTGGATTATTGATATTAGCCATATTAAAGGTATATAAAGGTAGATAGATTTATAGTGAATAGATTGAGGTTAGGGCAGGTTTCTACTAGCCTTTAGTGTTTGCACTGCAAGGCTATCATTTATAAAAATAATGCTAAAAAAATTTTATGAAATTGAAAATGTTATTATCCAGTTTTACAACTACATAAAAGAATGCAAGTGTTTACTCAGACAGATTAAATGTACAGTCAGTCACAAAACTCTACATACACCCCCATAAAGTGATGGTATTGCCGAAAGCGAAACATTTAAAAAAATATAAAGTTCACAAATTGCTTTATTTATTGTATCATAGCGATTTTTTAAAATAATGACAATTAACAAGTAAGCATTTTTAAATAGAACAGTAAAATCAAAATAATTGTGCCAGAAAAGCATTACTAAGCATTTTATTCGGTAATATAATATTTGCTGACGTTTCCAACAGCATATCAAGGAATTGCGATAGTTTTAGTTTAGGCTAAGCTTCCATTAGCACATTTGCATTGAGAAATACATACATCATAGCGGAATTATATTAAAATGTCATGTAAACAAGAACTTTCGATGAATATTCGTAATCTTATTGTAAAATCATGCATGGAGAACAAATCTTATAGTGAAACAGCTAAAATTATAGGAAAAAGTCGTGCAACAGTTCACGCAGTTTTAAGAAATTTCAATTGTACCAGTACAATAACTAATAAAGTGAGATTCAGCAGGCCTAGAATCTTAAATAAGCAAGATATACGAAGAGTTTTACGAAAAGTTAAAAATAATCCCACAATAAGTGCACAGAAATTATCCAAAGACATTATTAATACTAGCCAAAACAGTACATGCAGAAACAATATGAAGAGTTATTAGGAATGTAGGGTTTGATGGAAGGGTGCCAAGAAAGAAACCACTAATTTCAAAGATAAATCAATAAAAAAGGCTCGAGTTTGTTAAGTTGCATATTAATCAAAATTTTACATTTTCGAAAAGGGTTCTCTTTACTGATGAAAGTAAGTTTAATCAGTTCTGATGAAGGGGAAAAATTTGGCGTAGAACAAACGAAGAACTGAAAATACAAAATTTAGTGCCTATAGTAAAGCATGATGGTATGGGGATCAATGGCGGCATCTGGAGTTAGTAGTTTGGTCTTTATAAAGGGCAGCTTGCAATATCTGACCATATTGCGTGAAAATCTGGTGCCATTTGTTGAATGTTTAGGTCTTGAAAGTCAATGGGTCTGTCAGCAAGACAATGACCTGAAACATACGGCCCTTAATGTGAAATAATGGATACTTTATAATGTCCCTAAGCAATTGCATTCTCCTCCCCAGTCACCCGACCTTAATCCCATTGAATATATATGGAACAAGATCGAAAGAAGGGTGAGAAAATACCTATTACTAACCGAGTATTGTTAAAAAATGCTTTAATTAAAACATGGACCAAAATCTGTCCCAGCATAAGGGAAAATCAGGTTTTATCAATGCCCCAACAATTACAGGCCGTCATCAATTTAAAAGGAGGCCCTACAAAGTATTAAAGCATGGAATAAAAGGCATTCAAATGTTATGTAGGTGATATTATGCATATGTATGTAGATTTTTGTGACTTGTAATTTGTAAGATACAAAATTAAACTCTGTAATTTTAAAGCTAGTAATATTGAAACATTCTTGTAAATAATTATTTAGTAAACATTTAAGTTTTCTACCTCTGTTGTTTTTTGAGATGCTCACATTTTATGAGGTGTATGTAGACTTTTGTGACTGACTATAAAGACAAAATTATCATAAATAATTCATGGTCAGGGGTTGGCAACCTTTTTTTTCTCATAAAAAGCTATTTTTAGTAACTTGAATAAGAAATAGATGCAATTATATGCATTAAAGAAGCCACATGTAGCTCCGGAGTCGCAGGTTACCGACACCTGGTATATGTAATTGATTTACTAATAAGTAAAATACTACCTTACAAGTAAGTACCTGTTAACCTAAGTTTCAAAACATTTTTAAAATTCATTTAATAGATTTTATTTCAAGACCACAGCTAAATTTTAGTTTAAAACTAATTAAATAATCGGATCAAAGAAAAAGTTATCTGTTGCTCAAATTCGTAAAACTGTGTTCAAAAACAAGCAAATGCTCCTAAAATTATAAAAAAAATAAAAGCATCTCCAATGTGGATTATCATGTTACATCATCAAAGACCATTGTTTCAAAGCATGCTCATCAACCAGCTTGAATGAGAATATCAATGTTAGTACTACTGATTAAAATCAAAGATGCAGGGCCTTTAGTGAAGAACTAAAAGCACAATTTTGTGCAGAATTTACATAAATAAAAAATTGTTAATTAACATAAATTTAGATGACCCATGTGAATTTCTAAATATCAACGACAAATTACGAACAGTTTTAATAAAAATGACTCACTTAAAAGGAAAATTTTAAATATTTAAAAGTGGATCCACATTAAACAAGCAGCTGCAAACAAACACAAACAAGGGCAAATACAAGCAAGTCTGAAAAAGTAATTAAAAGTTAGTCAATGATATTGGCTAGTGTTCCTGTTCAATTTTACTTAAAAGTTTGGATGGAAATAAAATACTACAGGTGTTGATTGTTTTATTTTATTCTGTAAGCCTGTCCCCAAGAATAAAATAAAACAATCAACACCTGTATTATTTTATTTCCATCCAACGTTCATGATAATTAACCCCAATGGATATGGATCAAAATCATATAATCACTTTTACTTGTTAAAAGTAAAAACTAAATTGTATAATGTTTAAAAGGTATCCACATCAGTAGAGCACCAATGAATAAGAACAGAAAGCTTTTCTTTGATGTACTAACATAGATTGGAACGTGTTTATTAATATTTGTTCAGGCTCACTTGTGTTCAAGATGTCATCTAAACTGACTATTTTTGTTGCTATTAATTGCTTGGTATGTACACAGCTTAAGAGAAATTGACAAATTTAGTGATATTACAATAGAAAAATTTGGTGTAGACAGCATTAGTTTCTATTGAAGTTAAAATTGAAGTAATCTGACCTCTGCAATATCAAGAGAAAGTTGTGTTTTATGAAATTATAAATAATAAAAATTTGGGTTAAAATAAAAGATATTAAATTTATTTTCTCCCTAATAATTTGGCATGATTTTTCTAATAGAATAAATTTTACGAATAAAATTATTCAAGACAAAACAAGTATATATATTTTACTTGTTTTAGAATCTATCAGAAACTTAAAACCATTCTTACTTGGAACAGTGGTTGAATTTAAATTGTAAAAATATTCTTGTAATACAAAAACAGCTCTGTGAAGAGCTACAATAGAATCTACAATAAAAGTTTGATGACAAAAGAATTTTAATGTTTGTTGTATGTGGTAAAATACTATTGCTTATTAATTATAATTATTTACGCATTAATTATTATAAACTTATTTGATAAATATCTTAAATTGACAAAAGTTTTATTTACATTAATTTGTACGGACATAGTTTTTACTGAATATATATTACGTAAAATTTCAATTATACACAAGATAAGCAAGTGTAAATATTAATATGAAGATATTTATCAAAAAAATTTAACGTCGTGTTAAAGCAGCTTTGTAAAAGTGAAAGTTATTTAAAAAAATGTGTCCGTATTTAATAATGCAATTGTATACGTATTAAAAATGATATCTATTAAGTAAAAACCTTGTTTTTATTTCAAAGATTTTATAAACTTGCACAATTAACACAAACTAGAACTTTTAAGGAAGAAAATAAAACTTTTTATTTTAAATGCAGCGTCCATACTCATACATAGGTAATTTATTATGTAAATATGTACCACTTTCTTCCAAAATATGTACTTTTTATGTACTCGGAAGTTTCAAAA
>JAHWXV010732801.1:0-10187 GCA_024586415.1 Phrixothrix hirtus | reverse complement strand
GTAAGACAAATTATTGATACATTAAATATCCCTATATAAAAATTGTCAAAAACTATAATTAATCAAAATTGACACGGTAGTCAGGAAACTATCGTGACACCATTTAATATAAAGTTCTGCATAATTTGCTGTAATATAAAATAACCAGTAATTTTAAGTTTTAAACTAAGTTTCTAAGACTATAAAAATAAAGATTTTTACAATTTGTAAAGTGCACCATAATAAACTAATCGCGAGTGAATTTTAAAATAAGTGTAAAGGCAATGCGATGTAAAATTAAATAATGCGAGAAACATTTTACATAGAAACTCTTGGAATAAAGATGCCGCCAAAGAGAATCACTATTTGTCGACGTCATAAAAGAAGCAAGCGGGGCTGAAGCCCTGAAGCGCAAAGGAAAACATCGCGATTAGAACAGAAATTTAACATTTGCCATCTCAAACAGGACACAAAGGATTTGAAATTTGGAAGATGCCTATTGGGTAATAGAAAATACCGAAGTGGGATGTCTGAACGTTATAAAAGCCAGAACACGCAATCTGCGTGCTTTTTTTGTGCGAGTAAGTTACGCTGTTGTATTGATTAAGCGAAGTTGCGTCGAGATCCGTTGAAGCTAGAAAAGTAAATCACCTTATCTTGTGTCACGTATTGGGGATTATGGGATTAATAAGCCCTGAAGTTTACAAATAAACGTAAATTAAATTTTCCTAGGGGAAACAAGAAAATAAATCCAATTTCAAAAACGCAACTTTAAAGAAATACCGCTAGATTTGGCAGCTTATCTGGAATTCGAATAGCCAGAAGGTAGCCTAAGTATTTAAAATTGAAGATAATATAAACGCAACTTAAACTATAAGTGTTTTCATCAACTCATCTCTAAACGAATAAAATCAAAGTGCTTCATGCTGGCTGTTTTGACTTTTAAGTATTTATTTTAATTTGTGTAAACACTTTAAAGAGCCAGAAGTTCTTTCTCAAATGCAAAAAATACAATTGTAGTAAATTCTCGTTCACAAAGTATCATAGCAGTTTGTATAGAGTAGTAACCAAAGGGATTCTAAGTATTAAATGTTTTCTTTAAGATTTATGTGCATTAGATTTAGATGAAAATATTGTTGATTTGAAATTTATTCATTTGATTTTTATTAATAAACGTAAATCTTATGTTTCTTACTTGGTGATAGAAATATAACAAATTCGTTAATCATGCAATATTGGTGAGATCGTTGGGGTCTAACGTAACCATTTGAAATTTAGATGAAAATATTTTTGATTTGTACTTTATTCATTTGACTTTTATTAAATAAACGTATATAGCGTAAAGCTTATGTTTCTTACTTGGTGAAATATAAAAAAGTCGTTAATCATATAATATCGATGAGATCGTTGAGGTTTAATGTAACCATTTGAATAGAAAGCTTATGCTAATTTTTTCTCTAGATAATACGGAATTGCAAAGAGTAGAGTCCATTACTTGAACGGGCCTTTACCCTGAACCTATTGATAAAGATCAGTACCGTTTGAAATAGTTTGACTACTTCAATCATAAAACCAAAAAGGATTACGCAAATTAATAACGCGACAAAGCATTTCATTAAAGTTACTTAATAGCTGCCAAACCAAGTAAACAGCAACTCCTTTATTCACCCATACAGCTTTTATAGGATGTATCTAATTTCGTGGTGTTTATAGCAGTTCTGTTATCCCCTTCTTTAATTTATAAAAGTAATTAAGAATAAAAGATCTCGCCAGAAAATTGTTTTTAATAATTACAATGTTAGATAAACAAAGCAAACGTTTCCGTTTATAAACTATTCAGTCGAAAACACCCTCAAGGTTTTTTTATTTTTATATAGGATGTAACGTAGCAGTTTGATATATTTTTTGGTTGCATTTTTTTAAAAGTTCAGCCATTATATTAGATTAATTTGATTTGGAAAACATTCTTCGTCAAATTAAAGCAAATGTTTCACAAATACAGAAGTGGCTAAATGAACAACACAAATTAAATGACGTGTAACAGTACATAATACCGTACATTTCATTCGTTTATAAAAACCTGTAATTATAATATAACACAAAGGTCTTAACTATTACTTTGAATATATTTATGATGAAAGTAAGTTACTGAGTGGCGAACTTTAATTTTTCAATCCAGAAAGTGTAAAATTCGCATAAAAATGCTTCGCTTTGAAAGGTAATTTCTGCTACTGAGCTATTTTTCCGCACCTTATTTAATTAATCAGAATTGAAGTATACTATTGCGGAAGTACCTAAGAGGAGATAATATAGCCGAAAGCATTTGATATGAACTATTTTTTTCCAAAATTCGCTATAATGTATTCAAATCAGTTGTAGCGAGAATTGACTTCTTGATTGGACTAATGGAGTACACTACAGGGGCGCTATGTTTCACAAAGGTGACTTTACACCAAGCAACAGTAATACTACATAGCTTCTTCACCAATTTCAATTGCAAAAGGCTACTTATGTGTTTAGATAGAATTAGTGCAGCTTTTACAAGGAAGTGGTGGGTGTAATAGGAACTGCAAATTGGATATGAAAGTGGATTTCCACGCAAAGCATGCATCAAGAAATTATTAGATACATTGTGCCTGGATTTGCACTAAATCATTTTAATAGTAATAAAGATGGAATAACTAGGCGAGGCTAGTTGCCCATAAACATTTGCTTGCCATAAAATGACAAAGTTCCCATTAATAATGAATTTTAATAATTATAAAAGAAAAATGCAAACTAATGAAATATCTCTTTCGCATTAATTAAGCAAATTTACTAAAAATATTATAAGCATAACGGCAGAAAAATGAGTTAGAATCAGACATAACGGTGCAGAGTATTGCGTAACAGTGAAAAACTAGCCTGTAACTTGAAGTAGTAATAGAATAAAGGAGGTAAATTAACCTTGACAAGTAAATACATTTTATTTGATCACCTTGACTTCCTGTAATGAATTTTATCAAGTACCATTCATTTACTATAATATCTAAAAGTACCAATACATTCTATGAATACGAGAATAATAATAAAAAACTCTAGAAGTACAGACCTGCAACATCGAATGGGTCAAAAATCGTTCAAAATATCGAAATGGTATTTTCACATAACAAGTTCAAGGGAGAACAGATAGATAGACGTAGAAGAACCCATACATACAAATTAATTTCAGTAACAAATCCAAGTTTATTCAATGTAGTTGAAATAAAACGACGTCATGTATGCTTGTTACAAGTGTTACATATCAATTAAAACAAGAAAAGTTTAAAAAATGTGTATTTCAGAAATTTTTGCACTATAGCGTAAGGCTAACCTAAAATTTTTAAATATCTATATAACAGCTTTCATATAGATATCCAGCGGTTAATCCGACTAATGTATTTTAACAAATTTAAAAAATTTTTAGATTGATGATTGAATACTAATTAAATAAGAAATTATCAACCTAGACGTCCTATCCCCGGTTGTGTCATCAAACCTTAAATTTTTGAAAGTGTAATAGAAATAGGTGTAATTAAGGCGCGATAACAATTTTCAAAGTTCAATGTTTGGAAACACCTTTAAGTGCTACGAAGAAGTGCCAGGCTTTTGTTGGTTGTAAGTATATGCCCGGCGATCCCAAAATTGTTCTGTGTAGGTTATCTTTAAAGGTGTTTTAACAAGTCTAAAATTTGTATAACTTATTTAATAAACTATTTAGAGAAGGTATAATAAGCTAGGCGGTTCTTGCGGTTGCCATGCTACAATAAAGGTTTTGCGGGAGTGAGACAGAGAAAAGATTATACGGATATATGGGTTCGAGAGAGTGTGTATATTGAGATTTCCTGCTTACGATGGTAGCTAGCACAGTATATAGTAACCGGTAGTGACATTATTTTTCTGTTCCAAACGTTTTTGGCGCTGATGGCTGCGCATAGAGTTAAATTGTGTTTGAAAAGAAGCTTAACCGGAATAAGTTGAAACTTCCATAGGTTTATCACGCGCCAAAATCTAAATAACGCATGTCGCAAGTAAAATCGCGGGTGCTAAACCACGGCTGATAAAGCTAAAGTGGAGTGAAGCGTGGTTTGTCTATACTAATGAGGCTAAACATTATTAAGTTAAGACTAAATCGGTAAAAGGTGGGCCCACTGTTCCCAAATCGATACTGTTACCAGGTAATATTTGCGGAAACAGCCTGTATGTCAAGATATTGAGATCTACCTTTGGAGTGGAGACAGATACTCTAATAGTACTGAAAATACGGGATAAAACTGAAAAGACGAATATACGAACTGAAAGTGCTCACTATGACAGCTCCTGTATATTGTAGAGTGCTAACTTTGTTGTAAAATTGGGGATGAAACCTCCTATTTATGCTTGATAGATCCAAAACTACTTCGAATTATAAAGGAAAGAGGATAATAGGATTCTTTTGGTACGCCCTGTATATGGAAATCTTGTAAAACTATTCACAAGAACTTTAACGTTATTTGACGTTGTTAGCAAATTTAAGATGAGATTTGCTCGAGGTGAATTGATTAAAAGCAGATGTAGCTATTGACCACCCTGTATATTATTAGAGTTAAGCTGACTGAATTTTGGACTGTTGTAAATGTTTTATCTTTACTTTGAAACAAATGTTTTATCGCTTTTACCGTTATGAATAAATTATTAAATCAGTTCTAAATTCCTTAAACGCGCACTGTATAACTGTAACTGTAGATGAATTTTAGGTTGTCAGAACTAAAGAAAAAAAACACACATTGAGCACAGAACACGCCATATAATTAAATTCACTCTATAAACATATAGGTATTTTTATGAAAAAAAATTGGTCAGATTATTCTTTAAACTCTAATCAAAACCATATATACAATAGCTAACAGGGAAAGGCCCGTCAATTGTTAATATGTACGACTGAAGGCCCCCACAGGGCAGAAACAGTTCTTTGAGGATGTAGCTGTGCCAGGCGTCTCCTTTACGTTAACGACAAAATTCCAATTCAATATACAGAAAATAATAAAAATTTAATTTGAGTATCCAATGCTCATTAAATTCGTAGAACAGAATATTTAGTTGACACAATTATTAAATTTAATACTACTTAAAGTTTTAACAAACCAAAGTTTTTAGTGTTGAATTTTTAACAATAACTTTCTTTTAATAGCTGTAATCAAAAGTTCTTAATCCATTTGTTTCATAACAATCAAATGGGGAGCCGCGTGCCTTAATTAAATTACTTTAATATCAAATAGCGATTACTTTTAAACCAGTAGCGGTGACGGATGATTTAAGCATTAGATGACAATTACTTGAAAATTAAGAAAAGTACGTGAGTAACACGTACGGTGACGATATTGCCTTTCTTTGTAGAATATATCACAGATGCGGTCCCTTAGTGTCTCGAATAATTCATCAAAGATACGAAGAAAGAAGCCTGCGCAGGTTCTTGTCGAATTTATAATCTCAATTATTTATGGAGTCCCTTTTTGGCCCAATTTGCCGAGTGGTACATCAAAATTTCAACAGGGACAGTTTAAAAGACTTAAATTAAAGACACAAAGGTACTTCCGAACGCAACAATTATTATTCGCGAACCATCCCGCCAGAAGCTAGATTACTAATTGAACTTGATTTCCCATGATAATGCTGCTATCGTTACCCTAACATTAGGTTGGCACCAGTATTCTGATAACGTTCAATAATGGTTCAATTTGCACAGTTAAATTTTAAACAACGCTATCACACTACGATGTACATTAATTAATTGCATGCGCGTTTCTGTACTTTTTATTGAACAAGCCGTAACCTTAGGTTGCCTTTGATACGTGAATTTATGTGTGTTAGCAATATTCTAAAATATCTAACATAGACTTTGTTACCTTGTCAATTGAAATACGTGTTCTGATTAAATTTTGTACTTAATTCTAAAGCCACATTTGTAATAAAATTTTTGACAATTCTCTAAAACATTATACGAGGTGTAATCAAATAGATATCTATATTAACTTATTTTCCTTTTATAAAATTTGCATTTACATGACTTTAATAAATTCTTGCCCAACTAAAATTATTTGAACAACTAATGTAGATGGTAGGGCATGTCCATTACATAGTATTTCCTTAAATATTGTTAAAATACAGCAAACGCTGATAGATTCTTTATTAAACTATTAAGGATCAAATTAATCAAATTATTTCACGGCAGATTGGCTTAATCGACTAAGTGTTGCCACACCAAAGTTTATAGTTAATACCTATATACAAAGAAAATGATAAATTTGAAAGATCTACGATTAAATATGTTGGCGAAATTGGCCCTTGAAGAAAGTAGGTAAGAAGCCAGGTGATTACAACAATTAAAAGTGCCCCCCAGGCGTAAATAACGGTTTTTCGTGAGTGCGACGAAGAGAAGATTATACGGGTGTATGCGTACGAAAGAGAGTGTATATTTAGAGTCCCTCATTGCCATTGGTACTTACTATCTAGAGTATGTAGTTGTGAAAATCGTAAATTTTTCTGTTCAAAAGTGTTACAATAAGGTTTGAAAAGTAATTTAACTTGAATAAAACTAAAACTTGGAATTGTTATTTATTAAACTATTTAGAGGTAGTATTTAGTAAACTTGTCAGGCAGAAAGTATCTGTAAGTCGAGAACGGCATTTTTATGCGAGTGCAACAGAGAAGTTTATACGTAGGCATGCTGCGAGAGTGATCATATATTGGGAGTCCTTGCTTGCTTCGGGTGCTAACATAACATAGAGTACCCAGCAGTGACAATCGCCGACTTTGCCGTTTTAAAGGTTTTTAACGCAGGATGACTGGGTAACGTGTTAAAATAGAGTCTGAAAGGAAGCATAACCTGAATAAATTGGATGTTTAACGTTTTAAATTATTCCTTAGTTATTCAAAATACTTCACAATACTGTATAACAAAGTAACAAGTGAAACAGTAGGCTTTTCGTAAATTGCGGTTCTACACATATATACACATATGAAGAAATATACGTAGATGAAACTTTGAGACATAAGGGTCGACCTAAATGAAGCTACTGGTTACACTTTAGACTGAACTGGTAACAAGGGAAAGCAGGAACCCTCAATGTACACTGTCTCTCGCATGTATGCACCCGTACAACGTTCTCTTTATCGCACTCCCGTATAACCTTTATTTTCTCTTGGCGAACACTTGCAACCAATATTTTTCTGGGTGAATGGAGTCCCAAAATATTCCATCTAATATCTCCGTCAGAACTGTTTCTTTTATTTCGAGGTATTCTGGGGCCAGCACGTGACACGTACCGACTACCCATGCAGGACGGAGTTTCGCAGTTTTTGGCATGTTTCACCTGCATTAATTTCGAAACCCGTTTCGCGTAGGTGATGCAATCTTTTGTTGTCTCCACGACGACCTGGCCTACTTCAAGAAGCTACGCGAAGTTGAAGTCGAAGCTCTCTCAGGAGCTTGCCTGAGGTGGTGGTGCAGGTTGACATGCTGCTAGTGTGAGCTCGGTTGATGCGGCTTGCGCATACGACATGCCTTGATAGGTATATCTCGATTTAGTGCGCCTCGGAGACCCTTTCTAACGTGCCGTATACGCGCCTTCGCAGTTCGCACACTTCTCCGGGTTTTCTTTTGGTTTCTCGCACCCACCTGTACCATGCTCACTCCCGAACTTCACGTCCCTGGGCACCGCGCTGAATCTTTTCTGGGTGTGGCCAAATTATTGGCAACGATGGCACTATATGACAGTCCCAGCTCGGCGTGGTGACTCCACTGTTACGCACAGACTTAGGATTACCGCGATGTCATGAACGGCCTTGCCTGGCGTCGACTTCTCCATCTCCAGGTAGTAGAGAGGCTTTGGTATCTTCTAGGGGACCCTGTGCATCCTTTGAACGGATGAAACAGGGATTCCTTGTCTAACTAGGTCAGTCATAATATTTTCTGGGCTGATTTCCACCGGGAGGCCATGAATGACCACCCGGAGTTGTTTTTCCTTATTAAAAAGGGAAGTGTCAAAAGGAAAATTCATTTACTTTAAATACTTGGCAACTTTGGAATGGTCGGCTGCGCTGCAAAGGAAGACTTTGATGCCCATGGCCATCTTCTAAGTCTTCTTTATCTTCACTTCCATGTGGCGAAAGTATTCGAATACTTCTATCCATTTAGCTTTGTTTCGCAGCACTACTACCGATACATGTTCTTTTTTCTGGGGAGGTTTCTATTGTTGACGTTTATGGTTGTTCGGCCGTACAAATTTCAGACTTGTTAAAACTACTTAAATAATAGACGACACAGAACAACTTTAGGATGACCTGGCAGGAACTAACAACCCATAGAATCTCGTGTCACTTCTCTTTAGCATTTGAAAGCATTTCCAATGAAACATATTGCAATTTGAATTTTGTTATTGTACCTTAATTACACGGCTTATCTTACGCTTTCAGAAATTTAAGGATTCACTAGGCAACCTAATAATCTTCAGTCTACATTTTTAGCTTTGGTAAACACGTTAGTCGAATTGACTACTGTTTTTCGGGCTATTTGTGGTTAATACAAAACGTCAACCGATCAACAGTATTGTACATAACCATAATTAGTGTAGACCCCTCGGCTGTTCGTATGAATGACAAAGCTAACGTTTAGTAGCAGACTTTGCATGATAATCTTGCGCACGTGTTACTTTTCATTGGTCTGTGGAATTTTGAATTTCGCACCTGTTTAGTAAGCATAAATCAATACTTTAGAATTGAACTGCTTTGGATATCCTATACTAGCTCCCTTTAATTAGTTCATGTAAGTTCTCATATTTTATATAAGTATATCAATCCGAAACAGAATTTCACACTTTATTGACTAACTTACATTTCATGCTGCTTAAATTCCTTTGAGCATGAAATGAGCGCCTGAAGGTAACGTTCGCGAGAGCTTTGATCTACAACTCCATTAATTGTTCTAGGGGGATCAATCGAAATCGTAATCAAGCTCGCACATAAGCTATTAAAGGCCACTTGTGCTATTTATATTTTAATTTAACATTACTACTCTGCTGTCATAGTAACGATTGAGGTAAGAATTAGTATTGTGGCACTTAACAAATTACTCTAAATTAGATGAGCAAGGTATTTTACTTAGAACAGAAGGTAATAGACACTAATTTTGTAGCTTTCTAATGCATTTTAATCGTTTGAAACAGAAACACTGAGATAATTGTGGAAACTATCAGTTTTCAGATCCTAGTTTTTAAATTATAAAATATTATTAAAATATTTGGTATAAGAATGCACTGCAATAATAGCGCAATAGTTTTATTGTGCTGATATACAAATTTAAAATTTGCATCTTAATAAATTTAGTGATGCCATATATAGCTGTAATCTAGCTCTGAATACTGCAATAGCAGAAAATTAAGTGTAGTTTGAAACACATTAACCACCTGTTGCGATGAACTCAAGAAGCAGTCAAAATAAGTTAAAAGGAAATTTAACAACAATGATAAAATTGAGATCCTCAACATTTAACAAGGTTTGTTGTAATCATTTATGCGTTAGTAAAGTGTATTTTACTGTTTTTAAAGAATCATACAACTGAAAATCTGAAAACTAAATTGTAGGATACAGATTATGGTAGGAAAGCTGAGGGATATCTAGACAAGAGTTTAATAGGACAAATATTGCAGAAACCATTCTAATGCAAACTGCAACTTGAAGCTTTGTTCACAGATGACGCTGCCTA
Source organism: Phrixothrix hirtus (assembly GCA_024586415.1). NCBI lineage: Eukaryota > Metazoa > Arthropoda > Insecta > Coleoptera > Phengodidae > Phrixothrix > Phrixothrix hirtus. The sequence goes on along the minus strand of JAHWXV010732801.1, from coordinate 448 downwards.
CTCTAATGCTGATGACAAAATATATTCGTTGTTTAAACTATACATAATTTTAATTACCTGAAATATGTTTTTTCTTTATAACGTTAATTACTGTGATATTTATTGTTATTTGCCTAAAAATATTTCTTCTGCTGAGTACCACTAATTATTTAGATATATTTAGAGAAACTAATTTATTCTTTACTAAAAGTTTTTTTATAGTTGTTATAGTCTTTTATTTCGTTTTTGTTGGTTATGTGCGCTTAATGGACTAACAAGACATAATTTCCATGCCCAATTTAGACGTGTCTCACTAGTTCCTAAAACTAAATCGCTTTAAGCTCTCAATCCCTATTTATACTAATGTACGACCATTTTTCTTTAAAAATAATTTATCTATATATAGGTGGCATTTCCGGCTATATATATATATATATATATATATATATATATATATATATATATATAT
>JAHWXV010732735.1:0-10439 GCA_024586415.1 Phrixothrix hirtus | reverse complement strand
TATATAAGAGAATGATTGGAACCAAAGATGAGAAGAACAGAATGGAGCTACTGAAAGCATATCAGATCAAAAAGAAGCGTGCAAAGGAAGCTGTGAAGGAGAGTATAGAGAGTTGGCTGGTGAATGAGGGAGTAAGAATGCAGAATGATTTTGACGGTAATAAAAGATTATTTTCGAAGTGTGTACGGAATGCAAAGCAGGGTGTAAGGAACCGAGTAAACAGAATACGGAATAGCGAGAATGAAATGGAGCGGGATGAAAGTAAAGTGATATTGCGTTGGAAAGAATATTGTAAAGGGCTGTATGGCAACAGGGATACTGGGATAAGTGTGAATGTGTTAAATGCTGGAATAAATAGAATCAAAGTGAGAATTAAGAGTATAAGCGTGAAATAAGTACAAAATGCAATAAAAAGGCTTAAAAATGGGAAGGCTGATGGAGTAGATGAAGTTACGAACGAAATGTTAAAGTATGGCGGTATGCGACTAGGCGATGGTTGTGCAAACTATTTAATGCTTGTGTTGAATTAGAAAGTGTGCCAGAGGACTGGAAGAGTGCTATGATCGTGCCTCTGTACAAAGGTAAAGGTGGTAGATATGAATGCAAGAACTATAGAGCTATAAGATAATTTAGTGTAGCTGGGAAGGTGTTTGGTAGAATTATAATTGATAGAGTTCGCATAAATACTTAAAGAAAGACATGGGATGTACAGGGTGGGTTCGCGCCTGGACGAGGGTGCGTCTGCAGCAAACGGCCGAGAAGTGTTGCCATGTTAATGAGAAATGTATTGTACATTTGTGGATTTAGAGAAAGCGTATGCTAGTGTGAATAGATGCAAGTTATGGGCAACACTGACGGAGTATGGTGTAAAGGTAGAACTACTGAATAAAATAAAAGGAATGCTTGATGGAGGCAGAGTATGAGCGAGAGTGAACGGTATGTGAGTACATTGAAATTGAGCAAGGTATGAGACAAGGATGTGTGATGTCTCCTTGGTTATTTAATATATTTATGGATAAATGTGTGAGAAGTGCATGTGAGGACTTGAGTGGTATAAATATAGTCAGCGAAGATGTATAAGTGTTTCTGTATGCAGATGATGCAGTACTAGTAGCTAAAAATATGAGCCAAATGCAACGAATGTTGAATAAATTTGTAGAAATGAGTGAAAGAATGGATATGAAAATCACTAGTGGCAAAACGAAGGTAATGGTTTTCAATAGGAATCATAAAAAAGGAAATATGTCAGCTGAAGTTGGGTGGCGAGAAAATTGAACAAGTGGAAAAGTTTGCTTACCTTGGCAGAAAGTTTGCAAATGACGGGCGAATAGATAGTGAAATTGAAAACAGAGTGAATGCAGGCAATAAAACAATTGGCAGCACGTGGTCAGTAACCAAGAATGAGCAGTTAAGTATGAAAGCAAGGAAGGCTGTGTACAATAGTGTATTTGTTCCAACTATTTTATATGGTAATGAGACTTGGGTATGTCAGAAGAAGCATATGAGTAAAATAAACGCTTTAAGTATGAGATACCTAAGAGCTGCATGTGGTAAAACGAGACGTGACAGAGTAAGGAATGGATGGGTGATGGATGCATCCCAGGTGAAGGAGACGCTGCCTGAACTATACAAAAGAAGTGCGTTAAGATGGTTTGGATATGTGGAACAAATGAGCAATGAACGCTTAACAAAGAGAATATATGAGACAGGTATGAATCGAAAACTAGGTAGGAGTAGACCGAGAAAGAGGTGGTTGAATATGATTGAAGAAATTGTAAAAGAAAAGAAATTAAAGAGCGTAAAGTATAGGAGAGCTTGCCAAAAACGTTGTATGAATTTAATGGAAGCAAAAGAAGTATGTAGGGACAGAAAGGAATGGTGAAAAATAGCGAATGGGTGATAGTAGTGATAGTAGGATTGGTAGGTAGTAGTGGGCTGGTGTGGATACTGTACAGTGCTGGGAGTTGGGGTGAAGGGCGGTGGTAGTGAGAGGGATTGGTGTATGGGTGCATGCTGTGGTTGTGAAGGTTGAGGCTTTATTGGGTTTTGCCTACCCCACTAAGGGAATGGCATCATAGGTAGTAGTAGTAGTAGTAGTAGTTAAAATAAGTTAAGTAATTGTATATATCAAACAAGATGTTATCATTTTAATGTTAGCAAGCTACAAGAAGTTATCGTAAAGCTCAAGAATGAGATAGAAAATAAGTTACGCTAGTGGAATAAAGATACCGCGTCCTAAATTAGTATATAAAAGGCGACACAAGAACGCTTAGGATATGCTTCGACTTCAACCGCGAAGTCGAGAACTACGATTCTGACCGCGGTGCCATAAACATCGAGCTGCACTCTTATGGTGAGGTCCGCTTATCGAATCAACCTTTGATTTAAAATATATAATCTAGCCGACAAACCTAGTTTTTGCTTGGAAGTTGTTCAACCTTTCCGTTATCATTGACCGTGCCTTGTTGCTTGGGCAACGGGCATCGTCGCCGAAGTCTAGTCATGATCTTTTAGTTAAACAGTTGCTTGGACGATAAGGTAACTAAAGTATCTTGAAAATCACCGTCATACATTGTGCGAGGCCCGTCTAAATTTTGTCGCGGCAGTTGCACGTACGACTCGACGGAGGAATCTAACAGGCTCGCAGGTCGTCGCCTTTCGTTGCTCGTGCTATTAAAGCTTGGGTAACGAGGGGATTCAGACCGCAAAAGGTATATGTGACAAGAGCGCATAAAATCCTTTAAGTCGATTATTAAAAATTGTTTATGTATCGATGTAAGAAACATTGGTACGAATCCGTTATTAGACAACTTCTAAAGCTGTTTAAGGCCTGTAAAAATTAATTGCCGTTGGTTGAAAGCCTATTTATGAGAAGTGCTAATTAATTAATTTCATTGATACTAATTCATTAGTATCATCCGTCCATTGCTAAAATTAACTCTAGTCGAAATAAACCGATTGCCATAAACAATAATTAAATACAATCACCGATTAATCTTTACGAATAAAAATTCAATATTTAATTGGCTTTGTTGTTGACGCGAAAGAACAGTTAAACGATCATTTCATTTGGTTCGCTTTGTATGTTCTCCTTCAAAAGAGACCTATAAAGAAAGAACCTGGACTCACGCTACTGTCTGGTAAAGCAAAATATAAACAATTTTTCCACGCGACATAATTAAAGAAAACCGTAATGTCACAAATTAAGGCAGGAAACAAATAACCAAAATGTAATTTTTATTACAAATTGCTGCCAAATTTGTATTTCTGTTCTATTAAACTTGAAAATGTTCACACAAGAACAAAATATATTTAATGTGGTGGTAATTTGTAATAATGAGTAACTAATAAAAATTACATTTGTTGCTTATTTGTTTTTTTCTTAATTTTAATATGTGTGTGAAATAAGAAAAGCTTACCTTGCCAAAGTCATGGCAAGGGTTGATTCTAAGACTTCTGGCATACAGGTTAGAATAAATTAATATGATTAGAGGTAACATTTCACTTAGGTATGCAATGGATAATGACCTTACTAAGCTAATGTAAATTTAATGGAAAACATGTAAAAATTCTAATAAATGTAATGGGTTGTAAATATTTGGTTTAATTTTTTATTTATTTAATTTCTATTTATTTACAACGTTTCCCGATTGATTAACGTGCTTAAAAAAACATTAAATAAATATCAAGAAATGTTTTACGAACCTCTAAAGTTACCTGGCGTTCACTATTGTTCTTCAACCTAATCTTTGCAACTTTGACTAACAGGGAAGTGGCTTTCAAATTATGCATTATTAGCTACTTGTCACCTTAAAACTTTAAAACTTAATCATTTAGTAGATATTTCTTAGTGAACAGACTGTAGTTTAGTCTGTTAATGTTTCTAATTAAGTGAGTGCATTTTATACTTTTATGTACGTTATTTAAAAATATTCAATTGTTAAGGTACGTTTGTGTTCTATGAAACAAAGTAATGACATCGTCAAATATCTGTAACAAAATGTGAAATGTTTAATAAATAAACGGTTATTTTTGATTTTGTTATTTTCTAAGTCGTTTAAGAAGACGTTAGCTAAAATTGGGAACAATGTAGAGCTTATAGTTAGTCTTTTTTTATTTGTATAATTTTATTATTAAATTGAAAGCGGTTTTGGGTGCAAAAAAGTTTAATTAATTCAACACATCATTAGGTGTAGACTGTTTTTGACGATTTTATTGTTTTGTCACTTGGGCATGATGCGAATAGGTCTTTAATGTCTTGAAAGGTTAATGTGCTGCTATTTGCTATGTTTATGTTTTGAATTTTACTGATTAAGTCTAAAGATTTGCTTATGCACCTATTTCTTTTGGTAAGCCTTGAGGTTAATACTTTTTCAGGGCCATTAGAGAAGGAGATTAGCGATCTGACAGGCACTTGTTCAAGGTGTGTGGGGTGGTTAACTTTACATAATCTCAGGAAAAATCTTAGAATTGGAATCGAAGGATTGGCTATAATTACTTTGTAAGCATTTATGAATTTCTTATAGTGCCTTTGTGGAGTGTGATAAGTTTCTTAGCTTGCTTTGTACTTCATTAAATAAGCATGTAGGTATCTGTTTGAAATTTCTGCGGTTAACGAATTTTTTCCATATTTTTGTGCAGTCTCCAGCGTTAGTAATCATGGCAGATTGTCCTTCGTATAATTTTAAAAGATTTAAGTTATTGTTTTACTCGTTTTAATTAGCTATTTATTGTTTTATATGGTAGGAATATTATTGAAGCTATATTTAATCCATCCTAGCTTATAGTGGGTTTCTTGATTAATAAATAATGAAAAACAGTCGTTTTAGGGAGGATTATCAGATTTTATACTCAGCTAATAACCAATTTAGATTACTTCTTTATGAAAATTTTTATATTCACAAACATTCTTTAAATAATAACGAATGCATTAATGAAAATATTCCAGATCAATCGTTTTTAGTCAAAAATACTAATTTATTACATTTAAGCTTTATTGCTTTTGTTAAGTTTTGTATTGTTTAATTTTCAATCGAACTGTACTTATTTGAAGTTTTCTATGTTACCGACTATAAGATCATTAATCGATTTTAACTATCACACCTTAATTCACATTTTTAGTTCTCATTTATTTTCGTTTTAACGTTGTAGGATGATTTTCCCTTTCTGGGGAACGAAATTTAAAATAAAAATTGCTTGCTTTTAACTTACCGTTATGTAGCTTTTTATTTTTGACTTTTGAGGATTATTTATTTATTTGTTCTAAGTGTTCAATAACTTTTTATGTAAGTTTTCATCGCTTCCATATAATGCATTAACGATCTCATTCACAGATTTTCAATCATTAAGTTTCTGATTTGCCAGTGTTATATCATATACTGGTAAGTTTGTGTATATCATTTTATAGATCTAAGTTCATAATTATAAATTTGTAGTTAAGCATCTGTTGGTGGTTTAAGAAATTTTAACAAGCCAAAACCTTAACTAATGTAGTGCAATTCTTACAACCTTTAAAAAGCATACAATCTTAGCAGTGTTAACTACTTGCACCAACAATCAAACATTATAATCTAAATAAAAATTTGTGGTCAGACGACTGTTTTTCATTATTTATTATTGAAGCTATTATTTGCAATGGAAATTATGATTCTTTCTGCAATTGTTTGCAATCGACATTATTAATGTTTGTTTGTAAAATAGCTTCTGTTTTTATAACTAAACCATGGGTGCTTTGTTCAGCTATTTTCGGTGATGGCATGTATGTATTTTAGTCTTTTGTCAATAACTTGTGTTTGTGGTTTGGAGAATATGTTGTCCGATAAGTTAATTATATGTTTACGGAATGTGTCTGTAACGGGCCATGTAGTTCTTGTTTGTTTAATAAGGTGGTGTTGTTTTAACTATAAGAACTTAGTTTACTAATTATAACCAAATTGTACTAATACAGGGTTTAACATAAATTTTTCAAACCCTTTAATGTATTATTTTCTTTATGTAATGAAATATTTAACAAACTTACCAAAAATTCTAGTATTCCATTCACTCCTAAACGTTTGATTTATTAGTGGTTAATAGATATAAATTTTATTTTATATAAATTACATATTTTATATATAGTTAACGGTAATTAGGATCGCTGCCAATTTAACGAACTTCGCCTATCATTTCCCTCTTGATTCTTTATAGCCAACTCCATTAATTCATTACTTATTTAATTACTTATAACTTGACCCCCTTTCTTTTCTTTATTTTACTTCTTAGAATCTAGGCAGCACGGGTTCCTGCTGAGGACTGCAACTTAGGTATCAATCGCATTCTGCTACAAGTTTGTTTTCGTTCATAAGGTGTTCCCATTCTTCTCGCTGTTTGGCGAATGACTTTCTATTTGAAGCAAGCATTGGTGTGATCATCATCTTTGTGGCATAAACGCAATTACAGACCTGAAACTTGCCCGAGTGGTTTACTGTTATTTCTAAACCTTTCGCTGTAGAACAAATTTTCTATTTTTAGCTATGGTATATGAGGTTTGGATAAATATCAACGTCCTGTGAAATAAGTAATAGCCTATAAGGCATTAAACGTGTTTCTTTATTTAGAACATCTGCACTGACGTCAAAAAGGCTCGGGAGTGTGCCCATAATATCAACATAGCATTAGAGACGCCCAAAAAAGAGTTGCACCTCGATACGGTTACTTAAATGAAAACATATTTCGAGTAGATGAGTCTGGGAATATTGTCCTATAAAACTGATGTTACTGAAATTTTGTATATCACACTTTGGTTATAAATGGTAGCGGGAAACGCCCAACCTTTGACAAGCTGTTTAGTCTATGCACAAAACATTAGACTTCTCAAAACTTCGCAGAAATAAGATAGTAGCAACCGTTAATAGGCACCATCTCAAGCATAATCAGAAAAATCGAATGTTCCACTCGAATGATAAGAATGCCATCAACTGTTGTAGAAATACGCTCGTTGATTTGTGAATTGACAGAACAAGGAAACTTACCAAATTGATACTTAAACTAATATTATCAATACTTGCCTAACTGTCACCCGTCCGACTATTTCAATCATCTGAAGCGCCGACTTTCACTGGTCGTCATTGATAATGCTGCACCGTGCAGTCACCGTTTATGTCAGCAGCACATGTCACTAATTATATGGCATATGACATTTACGTCGTATGTTATGTTCATCAGTTGATTTTAAATTTTCATAAAAGTTAGTCGCGGAACTCCTTTGGGTTTATCGTATTTATACAGGGTTGTTTTGAAATAATTGTTTAGACTAAAATGGCAATTATGCGTATTAGAAGAGACACAATTTTGAGATTATTGAATTCAATTAAGCCCTTTTTGAAATAATTTACACATGAAAACATTTTATGAACTGCCGACGTTTGTCACAATTAATTCCTTAGACATTCAAGAAAAATACAAATGTATTTGCTGACATAACAAATTAAAATAACATCGAATTGCACTCTGTTTATTGACTAATAAATGGGTCTTTGACCTTCACTGTCATAAATAAATGACCTAATTTTTATTTGCAAGCGTACTTAAAAAATTACATTCGGGATTAAAATCATCAGGGATAGTTTGATTTATAAACACATAATTAATAGTGATAAGATTTAAATTTCATACAGTTGTTTCCACATGGATTTCGCAAAAAGAATCACGAATTGTGATTACGTAAAGCATTTAGGTACGCCCTTTTTAAATCTAAAACGTTGTTTACCGGTCAAGTGAGATATTCGTTTTTTATGTACTTATTTGTCTTTTTAATATTTCAATTGAGTAATACTTTCTAATTATATACGTAAAGTTAAAAAGCTTGTAATTATTTTCCAATTTTAGTCAATCTTTAACAGAAGGCACAGAAACGTATTCTATAGGGATATTGTATATATTTATTTTTTAACAAAGCTTCTAGTTTAAAATTATTAAAAGAAAAAACAGATTAATTGTATAAAATAAGTCGTATTTTCTCTTAATATCCAAGTTTTTACTGTTTTTTGGTAATTTTTAATTACACAAAAAGCACTGGAAAAGTGGATAACAAACACATTTCAAAACCTACACAACTAAATCTGATTGAATAAATCAGGATGGAGTTTATTTAGCAACTTCAATTACGCTGAATGTTGCAATGATCTGTAATATGAGTAGGATTGGAATAAACGTACATGACTTCAATGCTAACTGGTATACAATACATATTGTAAATCAGAAGTTTACTTTTTTGTGAATGTACGAGGCATAAAGAATAAGTGATTAAAGTAGCTGAAAGGATTTCAAAGTAATCCCATATTTGAATATTTGAGTACTTTACATGAATCGACGACAAAACACGAGGTGGGTACAATGGGCGTCTTGGTATCAACGGCTACCGTAAAAGTGGCCATGGTGCAAGTCGACCGACAACAGGTTGGTCTAACAAGCGCAACAATCAGCGTGAGATTATTAAAATCTGGTACCGGTCATTCAAGTGCTAAATGTTAAAGGCCAACTTTAATGTGCCGATGAGGCTATTCAATTCGGTGAAAGGTATGCACCTTCAACCAACTAAAGTTTCTTTCGCATACTGAACTTATAACTTTTTTTAAATAAAAGCAATGTTCACTTTAAGAACAGAAAGTACTTGCATATGGAATTGTTGAAGTTGATTCCCAAGAACAATTTAAAAAGAGGAACTTCAAACAAACAGATATAAAATTGAATTCAAGTTTGTTATATTTCTCCCTTACTCCTTGGTTTGCTATATGGCGTTTCAACGGAAAATAGTGCTGTCTTAAAAAAATTGCACATGCAAATTTTTGATAATGAAATAAAAAGTTTTTTATATTAATTTAAATTTGAACATCTTATCAAAAAAAATGGTAATTTTTTTCCTTTTATGAACTACATTAGAAACTAAGCGGAAATTGTTCCTCTGATTATAATGTCTTTTATGTCAGCTTCCTGATCGCAAAACCCCAATATATGTGTTTTTGTTTATACTCGGTGAAGTTTTTTAAATTCTACAGCAAGGAAAGCCTTTCTATTAAGTAAATTTTTATAATATTTGCCAAGTGTCACGCCCAAGGCAAAACGAATCATAAAAGTTTAATTCTCCGTCTTCTTCATTATCTTGTACCGTTTTCGGCAAAAATGTATGAAATGAAAGCATGCCATAATTAAAGTTAATACTAATTGCTTCTGGTTCTCACATTACCGTTAATGCGGTTAATGTAATTAAAATTTAAAAAAATTCTAACGGATAATGAATTTTTAATTATGTATTTCCGTCTGAATTTGAAGTAATTATTTTTCCAACGCGTTTATCTGCCTTTAAGCTAACTAAAATGCTTGAAATGGTTAATTTTGGAAACTAAATGTATTTAAATATAAAATTCATCTTGTAACCGTTGTTTCCTTTTAAACTCACTATGTATAATAAATTCCGTCCATGAAGTGCCATATATAAAAATAGTATGATTTGCGCTACTATGTTACCTACACATAACTATAACTGTTATATTGGGTAGGGAGTTCGTCGTAATTCTATTAATATTATAAAAATGTTATTCGTATATAAAACAATATAGGATCAATTATTAATTAAAAATTGTTACAACGCAGGTATTATTTGTAAATTAAGTTTAAATAACTTCGGCGTAATTTTGGATTGAAAGCTTTCAATGAGTATTTACATTCATATAATCCCTTAAAATAAATTCTTTGATTGTAATTAGGTGTTATAAAAATTCTTTTTGTAAACGTGCTGCTCCGTTATACGCTATGGTTATTCCCAGACAAAATTCTAAGAAACATACAATATTCGCTTCAGCGTTAAAGTCAAATAGCTAAATACTGTTATATTACACCACCAGATCGTGTGGTGACAAAATTTTAAAACTTAGGGGTCCATAATAGATGCAGATTTTACCTTTATGAAATTTGTGCTTTTTTCATAACTTCAAATAAAAATTCAAGATGTGACACTTCAGATTATGTTCGTAAAGTGTGCATGGTCAAACTTTCCCGACTTAAGAGTACCTGGAGTTTCTAAACGTTGCCATATTTTTAAAGACAAATGCCTAACTTAAAAATACCTCGTCACTGATATATTTAGTGACTAATATGTTCTTCTTCCCGAATGTAAATAGTCCGCTTGCTCGAGTTTCTAAAAACAAAACTCATACGAATGTACAGTGATGCACATAAGTATTCGTACCCCACCTAATATTCGATTATTATCATTAAAATCACAAATATTTGAAGTAGATTGGACCTACTTTTTTGTGAATATGTAGACAATTAAATAAAAAATAACATATATTCATTTTGGTTTATTACACAATATAATATAAAACATAAATGCAATTTAATTAAAAAATATGTAAAATATATAACACAAAAGTATTCGTACTGTTAAAATAACAATCCGC
>JAHWXV010732715.1:0-14090 GCA_024586415.1 Phrixothrix hirtus | reverse complement strand
CTGACGTCATATCTTTATAAGATGAAAAACGAACACAAAGTTATATTTATCGAAACTTGAAACAATTTCATTAAAATTCCCGATACAATGCGAAATTTCACGCATTATTCACGATTTTTTCCCGACGAAAAAAAATCAAGCATAATTCTCGAAATTCAAGGAATTCCTGATCGCTGGACACCCTGTGTAAGCAGTTTTGCCAAAATTTTACCAAAGCCGTTTCGAAAACATAATTGCTATGCAAGCAGAAAGAAGAGATTTTTGACCGATTGATTTTGGCGCGCGAAGGAATAGTCCATGCGTGAAATTGGATCGAACTTATGTCGGCGATCACAACTTGTCGATTTAATGCTCTTCACTTACACCTCTCCATCAGTTCAAAATACGTTTTCACAAGTTTTGAGTGCCAATTTTCCCATTTCAAAAAGGCACTGTAGCATAACTTGATTATATCGGTTCTACTTAATTTAAATTATTAGAATTTCTCGGGTGACATTGCCAGAAACATTGTGGAAGCGACAGGATTTCGTACTCTGAAGATTCTACGAATAGAATTTTTTTGCCTTCTTTTGCAAACTAAGATTTTGCACACATTTGGTGCGTTGATGGATGTGGTAAAATTAAGTCCGCAATAAACATTAAATTTCGGTTCAACCAAAAAAATAAGGCATTGTTTGAATTTCGCACATTTGTTGAGCCGCGAATTCACGTGGCTTGCGATCGTTTTTGTCTTATTTGTTACTGTTACCCACACTTAATTGCTAAACCCAAATTGCCTGGAAATGCATCTTTGATGTGTTTTTTTATAAACGTTGGCGCATCAAATAAAAAACCAAACCAGCATTACGGCGCAAATGTTAACTCAAAAAGTAGAAGTTTTCGCATATAGTTTATTATTCTTTGATTGTTTAGTCTGAGAACTAGTGATTACTTAAGTTTGCAGTTTCTAAAAATACCGAGAAATGCAGAGGCTGTTCTAGATTGATTTATGTTATTTACAAGTAGCTGTAAAAATGTACACAAACGCACCAAGTAAGGAGGACGTATATTCCAAAATCAAAATGCAGTTTAAAATTAATTATATAGAATGTACAAACTGAAAATTACACAACGAAGGGATATCGTCCAGAATATATAAATAACGCACATTTCACCCAAACAATTGTATATTTTTAGGTCTTTCTCACGTTCATAAAGTGTAAACACGTTATACGTTTCACTGCTATTTTGGCAAAATTATACGTGAAGCGTAAATGTCGTTTTCAAAATTATTCCAGACGAATTATTTTGCAGAACATGATAATATTTTTTAACGCTTTTTACCAAACCAATGGTTTTTTCAATTAAACTGTTTGACCTGTAACGCCCTAGAAAGGAATACTTTCGTTTTTATAATTTTTAAATCGTCACAATTTTCAGTTTTACAAAAAACAGGTCAAAAATAAATTGCAGCACAATGTATAAAATGTTGATGAATTGTGAAAAAAATAGAACAAACAATTTGATTTGGACCCGTGCAAATTGGCCAAGTCGTCGTGACAACAAAGTAGCAATTTTAGTTTCTAAAGTTCGTTCACCTATTTCGTGCAAGTTCATCAAAAATTCAGGAAAACGCTTTTTACTATTCAAACTGACATCTTACATTGTAATTAACTAAAACAGCGCTTCTCAAACCTAAGCATTTAAAAATATATAACAGGATAAGATTCTTCAAAACTTAGAACGTAACGGCACTTTTAAAATTTATGTCAGGGATGATAATAAACTCTGTCTTTTAATAAGTTGATTTCTTTTTCAACTTTATTCAGGAGAAAAAATCCAGAAAATTGAAAACTTGTTACAAATCTTCACCTGCACTTATCACCGAGCCGTACAATTCTAGAATATTCCAGATCAAATAGTTTTTCTTATGTCTGAGTCACATTTTCAAAATTAATGTTTTTTCTGCTTGTCTTACACATACTTCCCTAATGTTGTAGGGTGATTCGTTGATGCAATTTCATTCGTACTAGTTATGCTTCGAAACATCTGCCTTGTTATAGAAAATATTCTAAATCATCATCATGGTTGTTGATTAAACGCACTGTAGCTTTGTTTTATTTATTTAGAAATATTTCCTTTGATGGAACACAGACTCACTTATGACGTTTCTGTAAGCAACTGATTACAAAACATTCTGGATTATCCAATTATCCATTGATATAATCGTTTATTCTTTGTGCCAAAATTAGTCCAGTATGAGGGAGGTGGTAGGGTGGGGCGAGAGTGCGAAAGCTTATTAAAGTTTTTGGTGAAAGTGAAAGGTCCTTGGCCTTTTGGAGATGCACCACGTCGAAATGGGTACTTCTGGATCACTCACGAGGCTCCGCCCTTTTTATGGCGATTGGTCGTTGCGACGTTGTTTAAGGACCCAATCGTAGTTAAGCTTGCTAAAAGAACAACTTCATTGAGAAACAAGTGAGAAGTTTGCATGGAAAGCACTTTGAACTATCATTGAGTATAGCCGCGTACCTTGCTGGCCTTTGAGTACTTCTAGATACTATAGCTCCTTCCAGCGGTGGGTCGATTATAGTATCTATCTTGCGAATCGAGTTTGTAGCGGGTAATGCCTGCGGATGTTCGAAAGTGTGAACTCATTCCATAGACTTTTGCATGAGCGATTATAATAACTAGTACAATCCACAGTCCACGCTAAGCTTCGACGCGCACATTACCGCGAAGAAGCTTATAAATGCGGACATGCAACACTCCTCCGAGGAGCTGACCGCAGTGCGTGAAAATAAGGGGCCTATTAATTCCGATGCCTTTGCCCAAGTGAAAAAGTAAACAATCCAAGAAAATCGTGGATAAACAATAGCTATCTCCGACACCTTCGAAGCATTAGTTGGAATCAACCCTCCGAAGTAAGTATCACCCGCGGTGGCCAAAGGATGTTGTGCGCCCATAGTTCTCAACGCTAAAATGAAGTCAGCATCAAGAAATGCAGTAAAGGGGATAAAGCTACACGCAGTCACGCCAAAAGACCACGAAGAACTTAGGAAGCTCTTCACCGAGAACGTATTCCGTATTATACGTTCAGTTTCCTTGCGAAGTAGACGCCGAGAGTCATTACCTCTTCGACTACCGCAAACCTTCAGCGAAGACCTAAGACGCCAGGGACTTCCTGCGTTATACGTTGGTCGGATGAGGAGGCGCGCTATAGCAACACCTACGTCGTTAAATTATGCGAAGTTCGACCGAAATGAAGATGGCAAAAAAACTTCAAAATTAAGACAGTGCTGCACTTGGAGGTCAGCATCGAGACGCCGCGCAGGAAACGCGATAATACACAATGTCACCGGTGCCAAAAGTTCGGGCACATGAAGCACAACTGTGCGGAGCCCCGTATCTCTTCGGCGAGTGTAAAAAGGCGATAATCGTCCCAGCAACCCACGCACTACCAGTTGCAAAAGCTGCCAGCAGCACCAAAAGGGACGTATCTCACGCGGATGCCGCAAAAGCCCTGCTTGTAGGTCGCGAATACCGAGACAAAGTGGAGCATGATGTTCAGGAAGAGGGAGGAACATTCTTCCATACATACGTAAGATTATTCGGATGTCCCACATCATCGTAGATGCCACGCGTAGTGTAACTTTCCTGAAATTTTTATGATTTTGGAACTCAAAAAATCCCAAGCGAGAAGCCGGATGCCCACTATTACATAAAACTCAGAAATAAATGATTTAGAACAAAGATGGCAAATAAATTGAAATTCTGGTACACCGTTGCTGATTACGTTCGTAGTTTAGGAGTTTGCATTGAGCCTTCGCAGTGCAAGCTTTTGGTACTGTATATTTACAGCTGCGGGTCGGTTGAAGTACCATTCTACCCTAAGCAGAATTGAAGTTGGGTGCCTATTAGTGCGTTATCATTCTTTGAAAGTGCTAATCTGACTCTGAAGATTGATTATGACGACTACAAATTACGATGACAGTCCGTTTAAACTGTGCAGGCCAAAATCCAAGCGAAAAGGGTGATTTAAGAGATCTCTTATTACTCATTATCAGACGAAGAGATCATGCAGTCGACTACTTTATCTTAGTAAAAGGTAGAAAACGCAAATTCCCCAAGCATTAAAAAATATATTGATACAACGTAGCTGTATCAGATGCGACCTTTTTTTACCACTGGACATATAATAAAATACAGATGTTTCGAATTTATGGAATAGACGTCACAAGAACGTTTTGAGATCGTTTTATTACGTTGGAATGAGTTGATGAAGAAACTTTGATAGATGTTATTCTATTTTGCGATTAAAAAGTTAAGTCACTCCGGTTTTATTTCTAGTAAACATGAGTAAACATAGATCATATTATATTAACGCGACCCTCCTCCCCCGCTTTGTTGTGTGCTTAATGTCACACGCGCGTGTAATTGGTATTTTCCGAAAAGGGTTCAAAAACTGCCTAGAAACCAACTTGGGTTTGGAAACTATCGGCATATTCGGGCCTAGCTATGTGTCAGAGCTTTTCCTTGTTTTGAGGGATACCCACTACATATTACTGGGGGAGGTGCCAAGCTTTCTAATATTTAACCACCGCCAGGAGTCATTTTGACAGTTGATACTTTGTTTTGTAATTGACAAATTGATTGCTGCCTGAGGACTCTTACTTATAATCATAGGGACCAACATAGGCGACGCTTTACGTGAATATATTACGAAGTTACTGTTTTAATCTCGGTTTTTATTAAAAATCAAATTTGGCCATCATTCCTGGCAGAGTTGTGTGAAATGTAATTTAGTAATATAACTAGATTTGGGGAGACATGATTAATCGTGCGCCTTGTATGCTAGTAATATAGCTTGATTTTATTGCTAAGAATTAACTATATACCACGAAACTTAATTCAAAATATGATGTTTGCTTATTAGTGATTCTTTTTGCCAATGCCAGTTAGTATAATTTTGTAGTATGTCATAATGTACTTTAGCTCGCTAATAAGTGAAAGTTACTGTTTAGATAATTAAAGCCGCTTCTGTAAAGCCGGAGAATATTCAATCCGCACAGTAATATTTCAGTATCTATGTAGACAAGGTAAGCGTTTGCGAAGATTCTATTAAATAAAGGACCTTCTTTTCTTTTCAGTTATATTTTGATGCTATTGGCGCTCACACGTTTGAAACCACTATCCATTTGCCCAGTTTTATGCAAGTTTCGGTCTCGGAAAACTTGTTTAATTGGACTCACTCTCTTCTGCACTGAGCTGGTGGTCTTGCAATAGATGATAGTTACGGCCAACCTCACTACCAGTCCCAAAATATTCGGATACATTCATCACCGCGAAACATTCTCAATACCGCGATCATTGATTGTTATTTATATATAGCCACGAACAGGCACTTAAAATGGCGGGTCTATGGGTGGTATAAAAATGTGGATAAAGGATCGCAATTTCTATACACAAACATAAAAATCTAACTGATTATTCACAAAGGCGGGCCTACCTATGCGTACAAAGTATTTTTGGTCGCATTAGTTTTATTTTGTGTGATTGTGTTGGTTCATTTAGGCGGTAAACATATTCAATTATTGTAATGAAATTATTAAATTACGTTGGAGATTAACAAATAAGAATCATTAAGGCCTCAGAGTCGATATTACAGTCCACTGTATTAAAGATGAGTTTAACTTCTATGGAAACTAGTCAGGACGTAAAATGCCAATTTTCGGTGGCGGGTTGCAAGTTTGAAATACCTTTGGGTTCGAGAACTCCAATTTTCATTTCCAAAAAATTATCATTTCTATGTTACCGTATTTTGCATGGTGTAAGAAACCACTTTTGTTACACTAGGACCGATGTTCTCATAATTAGCGTGAGTCCAGGCTAAACTATTTTTGAAACGAAAGATGGATTTATGTAAACTTAAATTTAAGTTAGCCCTAAACGTCGCATTAAATGTAGCATGCTGCAATTCTATTTTTTAACGCCGTTTTAGAGCACTGTTTGATCACACCTATTACGCATACGCTGCTTTCTAATGAATAGTCGCTCTTCAGCGAAGTGAAGGAATTATAGCATTCGTATTGGTTCATTTCGTGCTAAGAAATAAGTTATTTAAAATGTAGACGGGCGAACAATCACAGATACAATAGCGAAGACTTCAAGACGAAATAAATCCAGGAGATTAAAGAAGAAATGGTGAAGCAAACAACTGATGCAAATGGAGGTACTTAAGAAAACACTGAAGAGATTGGAGGATATATAACGAAGATCCGCAAAGATCAAGAAAGGGTACAAACAAGAAGAGACAACCAGTAACGAGGACGAAAAAGAAAGCCAATAAGTAAAAATGGAAAAAGGCGAAAACTTTAAAAAATAGTCAAGAAAGTCGCCCAGGACCAAACGAGGAAGGAAAAGAAGATTTCCCCTCCCCCCACTCTGAAGCCCCCGAAGCGGACGGAAAATCAATTACGAACATGCGCTATATCTAGAAAAACAAGACCGCCAACTCATTTAGTATTAAGGGAAAAACCCTGTTTTGCTTGTTACAAGACTTGACCAAACATGGTCAAGTAAAGATCGTAAATCAATAATGTCGAAGAAGGAATCAAAATATTTACTGAATTAACCGACATCTTCTGCAGTCTAAGATGAATTCTCGCGAAGAAGAGCTTCCATGTCATGCTTAAAAACTTTCCGACGAAAACGAGCTGAAGGTGGTAATCAGGGAATTTCGGAATATATAGCAATGGAAGAAGTAGAGAGGGAACCAAGCTGGGGAACAAAAGACGTAAGTTCTCCTTATGCTTAATAAACACTACGAAAACAAAGCAAAAAAGTATTTGGCGTAAAAGAAGTGTTCAACTTAAGAGTAATCACGGGACTAAAACAACAACAACAAGCGGATTACAATGCTATCGATGCCAAAACGAGCATATTGCGCAACGATGCATTGCACTATAGAAGTGGGTGAAATGTGTGGACAGTCATCTATCCTTCGACTAAATGTTGCAAATCCCAGTGGGGCATACAGTTAGTTCGAATATCTACCCAAACCATCCAAAACAATAAAAGTTAAAAAAAAAAGAAACTGAGGAGAAAGTAGGAAAATCCTAAGTGAACTCAAAATAATTCTACGCAAATAGAAACAAAGGCAATCTACAACCATCACAAGAAACTACTACAACCTTGGAAGAAATGCAAATGCAAGTCGATAACTCAAATTAACAGTCCGATACTGGAGGAAAACTTAATCTGAACCAACAACTACCTCTTCCTAAAGTCTCGTTAGTTTAAAGAGGCTGAAAAGTTTCCAAGTAAAGGCAAAAACCTCTACTTGCATAAAGGTAAAATAGAAAAATCAATATTTAGAATTTCAGGGTTTTTAAGTCAATTTCATAACTTTATGGTGATTTTTGAAAATTTCTGATATAAACTCCTGATGTTACTATCTACGCGGTACTTTGAAGAATCACCAAGAACAGCGGAAAAGCGCTTTCTTATCATTAATTTTAATTCAAATATCGTACAAAGCGATTCTTCTTCGCTCTTTTACAATACGAGGAGTAAATTTTACACGTTCCTGAGTTGTGCAGTGTTTTCGTTGCCAAATTCCTTATTTTAGAACTTTCGCGACATTCGTGATCGCCCTTTCCTTTTCGTTATAATTGGGTCATACTAGAAATAATGGGGTATAAATTGTGCAACGTTACTCAACTCCAGCAGATACGTCGAGGTTTTATATACAACAGTAAAGTATGCCGAGTAAATGTGAAGCGATGGGGTCGTCAGTTTAATCAAAACTGTGCAAGCGTTACCATGCAAGTATCAAAACTGTATATAACGCATATTTTGTCTTTGGAGTTTCACCAGGGCAAGAATGTAACAACAGCGGTGAAAAAACTGTGCAAGACATGGTCCAAACAGCGTCAGTTAAACAAAGCGTTGGTTCCAGCGTTTTTGACCTTGAGAATAAGGGAAGATCAAGACGTTCGTGGTCCCTACCCTAGCATTTGACGAAAATATGCTAGAGATAATAGTTGAGCAAAATCTGATTATAAGTGGCAGATGAAGAACTCTATTTCAACGGTTCATCGACATTGCCAAAAACTTGGTAGGATCTCTAGATTAATACAACGGCTTCTTCACAAATTATCTCAGTAGATTAGAAAAATAACCAATTCTCAATGGCATTGTTGTGTGATGAGGAATGTAGTCTCTATAACAATGTAAGCGTTGAAAACAGTGGCTTAACCTCCAACGGAACACCAGATCCACAACCGAAGAAAGGATTTTCTCCAAAGAATTACACGGGCTATCTGGTAGGATATGATTCGAGTTAATTACTACGAGCAACCTGCCCACCAAAAGGTCGGAATTGTTCAATAAAACGGACGTGTTGTTCCTTTATGACAACACCAGCCTTATGCACCGTGAGAAGTGTTTTAAAAGCCGAGGTAGTTTAAATGCGAAGTTGTGACACATCTTGATTAGTCTTATGACTTATCTCAGTCAAATTATCACCTTTTTCGCAGTTTCCAAAATCATCTCAGTGGAAAATGGGTGAATGCAAACAATATATCCGAAAGGAGCTTAATATATTTTTTGGTTCAAAACCCTAAGATGTTTATAGTTAAAAATGCATCTAAAAATTTCATTAATTTCGAGCTCTGCAGTTTTTCGGGATCTTGTAATGTTAAAGAATGCATAAAAAAACGTGTGAGATTCAACATTTCACAGAAGTTTGAAGCGCAGGGAGTCGATTTGTGCCAGAAGAAAATATCAAATACTTTTGATGTCGGCGCTGCAACGAGTTGATTATTTTGGTTTTACTGCTAAGGAAGAAAATAGGATTAAGAAATGCAGGAGTTTATCAATTCTTCATGGGAAGTCAACCGAAGCCTCGAGAGGCAGTTCTTCGAATAAACTCCACGCTGAATACTTCTGAATCAACTCTGGTCAGTGAGACGTTGTTGAGGGATTGCGGAAGGAGGGCTGATGGTGATTAAATCTGCTAAAAGGGCGACTTCTTGCAAACCTGTAAAATGACGCCGTCGTGCAATCAGGGAGTATTGGTTTGACGTTTTACTAGTAGCCCAGTCATAGGTGGCGTTTTCAACCCTGAACCAACACAAAAACTTGTTTCAGCAAATCGTTGTGGAATTATGTGTATTATGGTATCCTCGAGGCCTCCCTGTAATGTTTTTCCGGTTTTTTCTCAAAGTACAAAATTTTGCTAAAAATCTCATTTTTTAAGTTATTTTGCTAATACGAAGAATTTGTACAAAATACAAATATGGAGCAAACGTTGAATTGTGAACGATATTTGATATAAAAAACGAAACAAAAATATTTGTTTTACCTGTAAATGTTATTCTTATTATTATGCAGAAAAATTATTTCAAAAACGAAAAATAACTTCAGGAAAGCGGTTTTCGCAATTTCCTTCTATCTCAGTGACATTATGGTCTATAAAGAAGCCATCGAATTCCAGATCTTCAAACTTGTTCTTTTGCGATTTTTACATATCCGACGGGTTAACACTTCCATATTTAACTGTACATAAGAATTCCTCATACAAAGAATTCCTAAGAATTCCCGAGAATTTCTCGAGAATTCCTTGAGAATTCCCAAGAATTCCTGGTGAATGTACACAAGAGTTCCCAATAGGTTTAGCCCTCGTACATATCGAATCCATTGATGAGCATGTTTCACATACTTCAGTGCACAATAATACCGCTTTTCCGCACGAGCTAGCATTATTGCAGTGCTTTTTGCATGTACGACTGTATCAAAAGACTAAGAATTCATATTGGGTTATCCGGTGTTTTTTAGCCAAAATGTAGTCCAGGACGAGGGTGCAAAAATTTTGCGAAATTATAATTTTGAAATTACGGCTTCTTCAAAATTTGAATAGCTGCTCAAATTGCGCATAAAAAAATTTGCAAACTAACCTGCACTAAAATGTGAACTACAGCAGGAAAGCTTCGAAAATTTTAATTACGAACAAAGTATTCCACAATTTTCTATTTCCGCGGTACTTTCACCTTTAAAAATCCTGGGTTTCCCGCGCGTTTTATTTGTGAAATTTTCATCGCGATTTTTTCGCACAAAAGTGCAAGAGTGCTTTTTTGTCTGTTTTTTGCTTTGCAATCATTTTTGGCAAATTACTTACAGTTTTGCCAATACCAGCTAAAGTCAATTATTGCGACTTCAATTGACATTTTTTGCAACTGAAGAGAAAACTTCCGGCGCGGGGAAGGGGTGCAATTCAGCATAAGGTGCAAGGCGTAATATTGAACAAGATTTCCAGAGGATTTACCAAAACAAGTTTTTGGCAAAAAAGGGCAAAAGTATTTACTAATTTAAGTATGGACACTTTTGAAATTTTTAACGGTAACCGAACCTGGAAAATCATTACGGGCCTAATTTCCAAACATACGTAATGTATTTTTTTGTTTGAAAAGCAGATAAAACGTAGTATAGCCCATATAACACGAACTGAAGTTATGCTATGGAGATGGTAGGGGGTATAGAATGATTGTAATTGTCAGTTGCATTGAGCCTTGTGATGCATCATGTTTTGGAAGCAATTTTGTAAACACCTGTTTTGAATTCTGAGAAACGCGTCAACTACAAATTTTGTTTAAAACTAGAAAACAATAGTGACTGAGATTTTGCAATGCTTCGCCAAGTATAGGGTGATGAACCATAAATCGAACCCAACGTTATGGGTGGCATTTATGTTTTAATAATTGTTGATCGTCACGTAGCAGCACAACTGCCGAAAATGTCGTTGAACTTTAAACGTGATCGCGTCGCGACGAAATTTGTTCAACAGGGCAAAGACGATCGAACTGTCATTTCGAGGTGACAAGACTTGAATATCTGGGTGTGATCCCGAAACAAAGCAACAGTTACGGTAGTGGAAAAGACCAAACTCGCCACATCTCAAAAAGACACGTTGAATCAGAAGTTCAACAAAGTGATTGTTGATATTTTTCTTTGATGTGAAAAGCATTGGGCAAAACGAGTGTTTCTCCCTGAACCTTGACTCATTTAACAGGCTAAAATTTTTCGACATCCATACCCTCTTCCACACGGACTTAGCTCCACGTGACATCCTTCTACTTCCAAAAGGATGTTACGGTTCAAAGCGCAAATTATGGGACTGCAGCGTTAAATTTTCCTATTTGGTATTCTTAATTCGTATTTATATTATTTATATTTAAATTTTATTCGATTTTGTATCGCTAGATGGCGTACGATTATTGCCTTTGCTTTTGGTCCTCGCTAGAGATCGAAACGTTCGATCGGAAAACTTCCACCTATAATATAGGCGAATGTGGTCGTATTTGTCATGAAATTTGGTGCAGTTATTAAAAATTGTTAAATTATTAACCGTAAATAAACAATTGTTTTCCTACACAGTTTAAGTGTATCCTTTTAGTCAATTATTATGACGGGTTTAATATTTGTTGCCTAATACACCTAGTCATTTCTTTGATTTATTGAAATATGTTATGGAAGTCCAGTATTCATCATGCTACTATTGCTTAACACAATGTTTTGTCAAAAACGCTTGCCGACTATGGGTTACCATGTAACATGAAATATTTCTCCTACATCCTAGTGTTAATAAATTTGCACTTATCAAACTGTTTTGATTTCACATTTGCTGTTAATACTAGGGATTAGCGTTTATATGAAGGCATCGTGTACCGCGAGTTTTTCGCCTTGGAGAGACGATTAATGCTAGTTTAACGTTCCATATCATTCCTACTCATCGAATTTAGCTCCGTGTGTTTGTTTTCAAAAATGAAATCGACTCTCAAAGGACGACGTTTTGAGACTGTAGAAGAGATTGCCGCTGGATTTCAGGCGGTGTTTGTGGGAGTTTTTCCATCATAGTAGTAATGAAGTAAGTAATTGTTCAGTGATAAATGTGTTTTTGGCTTATACTTCGTATGAAAATGGAATGACTAAGAAGTAAAAATATGTCTTATTGCTGATAAAACTGAAGTAAAAAAGTAAAGATTGTAGGAAACCTCAACTCATGTTTTCTCAAAAGTTGTCACAAGACAATCTCATATTCAAGACATGTACAAAACTTGTTGCCTAAGATATTATTAGGCAGTTTTCCTCAAACTTTATAATTAATTGTGTTGAAGTGCAAAACTTTAGACCATTAGTTTTTTCTAAGTAAATCTACAAAGTTAGTTCCTAAAATTTTCTTCAACTGAGTTTTTGATTCGTTAGAAGTACATTAAATCCTAGATCGTTCGTTTGTTTAATTTATGGCTACTTTTTGTAAATTTTATTTATTCCATCTAATTACAAGAACCTAATTTGTAAAGCAATTAACACGATAATTTATTGGTAAATTATTGGAGTATCACAACTATTATGTCCTAATTAACCTTAACTTTTGCATCTGATTAAAGTTAAAGTTCCGCGTGATAATCGTAAAATGGTGTGCCACATAATTGTGGTTAGATTGAAGATACAGTCGCAGACTAATTAAGAACTGAAAATCTTGCCTTGATTTTTCTTTTATCGTTTTTTAACGAGCTCTTTTTGCAAAGAAGTATTGGACAAATTTTTGATTTACCAAAAGTTGAACAAATCCGAAATTTAGTTAAATTCGTGTGCGTCAACGAATATGGGAAAATTTGGGAAAAGCAATTAAGTAGAGGAAAGAAATTGAAACCAAAACAGTTTTCCTGATTGTTAGAGTTTAAAAGTGCGCAGAAACAATGCACCGGGGAAACTTCCCTATATTTTGTGTTACGAAATCAAAATCAGCGAATTTGAACTTTCTAATATGATTTTTGTTTAGTAAATATTTTTCTAATGCGTTTTAAGCATGCACATTAATTACAAAAGCAAATCCTAAATAAAACGGTGACTAGAGCCCTTGTGGTTTCGCTATTACCCGCGAGATGGCACGAATTTATGAATTGATACGAAACCAAAGTAATTAATTAAAATTCAAATAATTGTGCCAAATTTGCTCATTTGAAGTTCAATATGTTTACAACAGAAAATGTGTATTGAGGTAGCACAAAAACAATGCAGTCCCCTTTAAATTCTATTGTGGTGCTCTCTATTGCAGAAAATGACGCGCAACAATATTCGATCGAACATTTCTCTTACCTGATTTTCCATTCAAAACAACAAAACAAAACGTTCATAAAACTTTAAAAATACATTGATGAGGGAAATATTGGTGAAATTTGTAATGAATTTGGCAAATTGCAATGTATGTAATTAAAAATTTTACGCGCCTTCAGTTATTAATGAATTAAAACATAGTAGTACATCTGCGCGCATTTTATTAGCTTAAATCAGGAAATGGAGTTCTGAAATAATCTTTTATAAACTCGCAAAACTTTAGGGGTGGAAAAATTCATCTTAAGAAACTAACCGGTGGCTAAAGATTCAGCCGGTTTATTTTTATGGCACATTTTAAAATTCCTGTGGTTACTGTGTTGGCTCAATGTTTTCGAAGCACTTATAGTGACACAAAAAAAATGTTTTGTCAAAAACCCCGAGTTTAGTAGAACCCATAAAAATGTATCCGGGCTTTCTAAATTTATCTAACTAGTTATTTGTATCTCTAGTCCTGAAATTGAGTTTTTAATAACGTCAACTGCGACATGAGTGTAAAACAATTTATTTGCGCAGCTAGTTCTGCAGTTGCGTTCTATTCGATCGTCGAATAGATGCGCCTGTCGCTTAGCATTAAAATGCCGTGCAACGGAAAGCTGCGTACTTCGCTCGCTTCCGACCGATGGCCGAGTACAATTTATTGTATCCCTACATTATGCTCGAGGAGCAGAAACCGATATGATATAGAGGCGAAACAAAAACTAAATTGATATTTTATGATAGAGCCATCTAGTTTTGAATTATAGGAGTTTATATTGACATAAAGATGAAAAGATATCCTATAAATATAAGGTTTAAATTCTAATTGAATAGAACACCTATATGAGTGGAAAACCAAAAAACTACAAGTTCAAAATTAAATAAATATAAATATATATATATATATATATATATATATATATATATATATATATATATATATATATATATATATG
>JAHWXV010732700.1:0-11707 GCA_024586415.1 Phrixothrix hirtus | reverse complement strand
CTGCAGATTAAATAAAGCATCCTTTTTCCAGTAGTCCCTCAGTCTATTGATTGGAATCGTACCAGTATGGATTGACAAGTTCAAGAAAAACCCGAAGTTCCACTACACTAATGCCATTGTTTTTTTTTGTGATTTATCCATCTTCTCTTCTAAACATAACACTTCAACTGCGCATATGTTTGTTTCTTCGGCTATATGTTTCAAACTTTTGTTGTCTAAAAGCAAATCGAAATAATCAATAGGTAACTTTCCCTGAGGTCACTCTAAAAGTTCTTGTTTTTTCGTAACTGGAAACTATCTTATGCATGCACTGTTAACACTCCAAAAGGTGGTACTTGTATAAGCCTGACGATCTTTTTCACTACCAGATTGCTAGTTAGAACAGATCCCGTCAGCAGAATTACTCTCGAATTCGTAATTTGAAACCTCAAAGCCGTCCACTTAATTTGTATTATAAAGATAACTTAATTCTTTCTTAATAACCAATTTTATGAGGTTGCTGTGGATTACTAGGACCAGCAACTTGATGATCTACTTTTACACTCTTTTGAATTTAAACGAATGCCTCTTATAGCACAACGTTCGGCAAGTAAAATGCCGGTGGGGCGTTGATCACGAGCATACTCGAACCCTTAGGTAGCAGCGAACGTCCTAGTACAATCATATTCAAAAAATCTTGATTACTGTAGTATCAATAATATTTTATTTAATTTTTTAAATAATCGTTTCTGTAATCATATTTTAATCGTTTTCTATTTTCGCAATAAGGACTTTAAACAGGAAAAAGATAAAGTTTTATTGTACTTGAAGTAAATACGTTATTGTAGATACAAAGTTCATTGACTTAAGCTGAATTGTTTTGCAACGTCATATTAAATCAGGTTGCCGGCTTAATAAATAATTTATATTAACTTGACTGTTATGTAAACTAAAACAACTAAGAGACAATTAATTGGGAAACTCTGTTTCTCCAAGATCGAAGAAGTTTCATGTACAGAAATGCGTTGAAAAGTTCTCGTTACAGTTTTTTGGGATTCTCGTGAAGTAATGATTGATTATTGGGAGAAAGATAAAACAATCATTCGCGAATACTATTCCATTTTATTAACAACTTTACAAGAAAAATATTGATCAAATAGATGGGGAGTTCATGACCAAAAAACCCATCATACTTCAGATCGCTTATAAAATTTCGTGAGCTTGGTTTATTAATATATAAATCGAAATCCGGTGGGCTGGCTACTCAACATCGGTCTACAATATACGTTTTGATTTTTTAAAGTTGTTAAGAAAACAGAGTTACTCATCGTACTTCAGATGATTTGAAATTTTAATAGAATATTATTTACGGCATTTTAAAAAGGAAATCAACGTTGCCAACCCGTTTTCATGGTCTTGATGTGCTGCCAACCAATGTTGAAAATGCATTAATGCAAGTACAAGTCAATATACTTTCAATGGGCTTTCCCTTTGAAAGCACATTTGTAATATGATAAATAGATGAAATATATAGATAGCCCATTGCGATGATCGCATCATATAAAAAATTTTAAAACGTAATTTCGAGCGAGACAGACTTATGTGGATACGTGCGCGTGAGAGACAGCGTATATCATCCATGTCTATCGCGCTCGCAGTTACGGGAATGGCATTTTCGAAATTTTTTATATGATGCGACCATCACAATGCGCTGGCTATATATATTTAATCTATTTATGATGTTAATGGGACAGCCTTGCATTAATGCACCTTCAACACGTGCTGGCAGGACATCAAGACCATTAAAACAGGCTGGCAACCTTGATTACCTTTTTAAAATGCCGTAACACTCTTTTACAATGGTAAAAAATCAAAGCGCATATTGCAGACTGATGTTGAGCAGCCGGTCCGCCAGATTTCGATTTCTATATTAATAAACTAAGCTCACAAAATTTTCTTGGCGATCTGAAGTTTGATGGGTTTTTTGGTCATGAGCTCTTGGTCTAAAAGCGTCTTGTTTTTGCAGGACAATTCACCTGTATTGTGTGTTACAATGAGTATGATTCATGATTTAAAATTCGAACTTTTTGAACATTCCTCTATTATCTGTTCCTTCAAGTGAAAAAATATTTGACAGGGCGTACATTTTCTTCTAGCGATGAAATAATAGAGGTAAGGAGAATTTTTTTCCTATGAGGTATATAGAAATTGCCGCATCGCTGTAATAAGAATATTACTTTAGAAGGGGAATACGTTCAATAAACAATATCTTGATTTTCAAATTATCCCTTTTTCTAAGCTAGGAATTTATCAATACACCCTCGTAAAGTTCCAAATAAAAAGGTTTTGAATGGGAATCATGTTTTGAACTATTTCTTGGTAATAAGTTTTATATTATTAGATGTAGAGCATTTTCTTTAAATGCTTGTTTAACAAAAATTTATAATCGATCTCGATTTATGTAGTGGTTAGCACGTTTGCCTCTATGTCCAAGGAACGGGGGTTCAAACTCGCGGAAGGTTCCATACGTCCCATAACAATATGATGTTTGGAACATTAAAAATCCTTACTGGTGGCGAAATTCCTACGGATTCGACAAAATTCTAGTAGGCATAGCGAAATGACCATAGTTAAAGCCAAGAGGGCCAAGGGAATTGCTGTATCCTGAAGTCTCAGCCATGTTTATCAATGAATCTTGAACTTTGGATATTGTGGAATGTTGGTAACCATATTTATTTTGAATGTTTTCTAAATATTTAATCAATGTCTTACTTATGAGTTTTTCCATATTTCTCTCGAGTTCCACACATCTCTCTTGGAAAACGTTTTGTTACTTAAAGGGTGCCCTGAAGTTAGCAAAAAACTAATATTTGTCTATTAATCCCCACTAAAAAGTTAATGACGTAAAATGAAAATGCAGCTTCGGTTTTGACTGTACGCATAGAAATTCTTCGAACAAAAACATCGTAGTCGTATTAAATTTTATATTTAAGTTTAGTATTTCTAGGCAGCCCTTATAAGAATTTCGTTAAAATCTAATGATCGGAAGTGCCGTTTTATAGAAAGCAGCACTAACGATTTTTTTAAAACTTACCACCTTTCTTACCCGAACTGATTGGTTTCTCTGAGAAAATTCATCGAAGAGAGTTATCGAGGAAAATCTTCGGAGTGAAGCAGCGTTTTACATGACCAGTAATTTGAATGGGCGACCATTACAATTAACGTTCCCAAAATAAATGTAAACAACATTTTAATCGTTTGTGGACATTATTTGCGTATTTATAATATGTGAAGGAAAGTTATGTGGTCTCACACCAGTTTTGTTAGTTATTGGTCCCAAGTACACCAAGGGCCAGTATTACATTATTGCTTTAAGATTTAATCTATTAAAGCCAACTTTAATTTCAATAGAAGCAATTATCGTTTACAATAGTTTCTATAGAAACAAAGGGGTTTATATAAACTCAAACTTACCGATGCTAGATCAGCCTTAAGTTCGCATAGAACTTGATCTGTATAGCTATCATCAAAGCGTATGTTTATGATTTCAAGACACTTA
The DNA here is from genome assembly GCA_024586415.1 of Phrixothrix hirtus. Taxonomy (NCBI): domain Eukaryota; kingdom Metazoa; phylum Arthropoda; class Insecta; order Coleoptera; family Phengodidae; genus Phrixothrix; species Phrixothrix hirtus. The sequence goes on along the minus strand of JAHWXV010732700.1, from coordinate 8,169 downwards.
TGCTAAAGCTATTTTCACAATCTAAAAGATCGCTAATGAATAGTGTCATTATTTCGTAGTTACGCAGAAACTAACGGAAATATAAAATTAATATGTTACCTTTTACCTCGTATTACTATTATCCTGCTAATTTTGTGCAGCTGCTATCCTAAAACAACTCCTGCCACCCTATATTTTTTTATAAAGGTAATCCTTACAGCTGGGTTTCCATTATAAAAGATTGACAATGATTATATCATATTTTCACAGCATCCAATAGCTTGAGGCTTCTTCGGTATAAGGATGTTTTAAAAACGTAAAATGCTTTTCTTATGTAGATACGACACAAGCAAAGGAGCGAATAACTTTAACTATAAATCATTCCGTTTTGGTGTAATCAGTGAAATTGGAATGAGAAATTTTGTTACCTTTGAACGTTGAATTTCATTCTTTGATTTAAACTTAATTCTTATTAGAGCTTTTAATCCGAGCCAAATTATTTTGTTATAATCGAATCGTAAAAGTAGATAATAATCCCTAATATTTGTTTATAAAAATCTTTCCATATTGATCTTATTTTGCTGTGTGTCCCTAAGGGCGTGTGTTACAATATGTTTAATTAATATGGATTTAGAACAGAAATTTAAGTAAACTTAGCTTGAACCGATACTGTAATATCCATTCCAAAATGGACAAAAGATTTAAAAAATTTGTGGTTGCATCATTACGAACTAGAAATGTGCGTAAAATTCTACTATATCACTTATGTTCTTTGTTTCATAATTTTAACAGCAGCGAGAACAGAGCAGACAGACAGTCGGGCAGGCACACGCACACACACAAATTGATTTTAGTAACAAGACCTAGATTTCGTCGAATTGCCAAGAATATTGCCCAACATGCAATATTTATGTTAAATACTTAACTTTATTTTTCAAGGTTCAGAGATGTATTGACTGTATTTCCTTGCTTTGTCTTCATATCATTTGTTTATAAAAGAGTTGAAAGCTCAATTTGAAATAGTTTAAGATAATTGATGCTAGTCTACATAGGATGTGACCGATTACAAAATAAATAAGATGATTGCATATTTAAATTCGCATAGTGAGAAGCTTGTAATTTTATTTTTTCCATTAACTGCATTTTATCAAAATTTCCATAATTTTTAATTTTAATTTAAGGTGGAATAACAACAAGCTTACTTAAAAAAGGCAACTTTTTTATATATAGAGAATGCTTGAAATTTCCGTTACTTGTTACCTGCTTTACGTATCAAGTTTTTGAGCTCTTCAAGGTAATATTCTTGTTATCAATTACTTGGAAACGCACAGACAAGATAGGGTCTTATTCTAAGGAACGCTATTGTCCTTATTCTAAAAACGTCATCTAACAGATGGAACACTGTACATAGCTTTATATTATTTACGTTGTATTGAATAGACGATAAAAACAGTTATTCAATCAGGTGAGTCAATATAAACAATGAGAAAGTGATGTAATATGCGATATTGTAGGTTTGTTGTATATATGTTTTGCCATTCACTTGATATAAATTCATTAAAATTGACCATGACCACTAGGATAATTATTACTGTTATTTCAACAGTTAGCAACCGTAACATTTAGGAGCATGCAACGTTCCTTTCCAAGTTTTTAGCAACTATTAGAATAATACATTTTGAGCATGGTTTCAAATGTTGCTGTATTTATGACAAAATCGATTTTAAATTCCGCCGCACAAGATAACAATTTTAACGCAAAATATTTTTATTTAACTGTTCCACATTTAAAAATAGTTATAATGGTAATAAATAATATTGTTTAAAATTGAAACAGAACTTACTCATCCCTTTCTTCGTCTGACAAGGACATGCTGATGTACAATTAAAAAGTGAGGGATTTACTTTGAAAATTCACAGGACACTAACAAAGTCTTTGCATTATAATATAACGTACTAGCATATAAAAAATATGTACCTATTACGAAAGAGTTAAACTACTACGGTTTGTATCGGAATCAAAAGTACGAATAAGGGTGCGACTTGTATATAGTTCCGACAGCGGCCATCTAACTAACAGCGCTGTAATCAGTATATTTGTCTTGCTGTTCGCATGATCCTGGTGAATCTGTCAAGGGTTTCTGTTTTCCTGATACTTGCAAAATTCATTTCAGCATACTCCCGGTTTCCGCAAAAAAGGGTCAACGAACGACGAAAATCATTCGCTTCGTTGACTAAACCAAATAGACTGAATAGGGATTACGTTGCACCAATTTTTCATCTCAATCAAAATAGGCAATGCAATTTTTAAATTTTATTTTAACACTAGTACTTATGTGACAATCAGAAAATACAAATTACTTTCATATCAAGGATAACCTCTCACGTTCATTTCCTGCTTCATTTAAGTTTTAACAAAAACAATAACTAATTTTAATAAATTAAAAATTACGAATGTACAAATATTTTTCTATAACTACATTACAATGCTTTTATTTCTTAACATAACCGCGCATTTCTTGGAAATTCACTCCAGTAAATATTGATTAGGAATTTACTCTTTGAAAATACCTAAAAGGTATTTTCAGTTCAAGGAAACCGATTACATTTCTACTTAAATGTGTATTGTTCCTACTAAATTTTACATTATTTTAATTAAGGTGCAACACTCAAATCTTATTAGCAACAAAAATTCTAATCACTATTTATTTATTATAACGTATTGTAATCTAATCTTCTTTATTACAATAACCACAAATTAAATATAACGGATATGTCGAAATGTGTTGTTTAATTTGTAGCAATGATTTGACATGGTTCGAAAATTTATTCTAATATTCATTTTTAGTATTTAACTGTCTGTTTTGTTTTAGTCGCTGACGTTTCGGAATGTAAAAGTTCTTTGCCCTACAGCCATTTTGTCACGCTGCTAGAATTTAGCCAAATCTGGATATATGTCAACCAACGTTACTTCTTCATCTAAAAAGGAAGAATTTTTAAGTTTATCCGCTGAAAAAGTATCGACCTGCGTGCACAGTCGCTGAGCCACCGACGCTGCGTTGCGCATTTTAAAAAATGTGATTAATTATCGAGCGAAATCTCGAGGTTAAATATTAAAAGTGCTTTTTCAATAACTTCCAGAGTTTATCACGTGCGACATGAATCAGATTAACTGCGGCAGATAATAATTAAATGAGTCGTGAATTATTGAAAACATACGTTATTTGTTTACCCACATTGTTGTACTAGTCAAAATAGATGCGCCACTGATCTTTTGACTACGATCATAGCGATTCAAAATCAGAAACTAACGCTAGTAACGATTAAAGAGCTTTAATTACTCACTAGAAGAAATCTCTAACAACTGGCGCTTGCCCTGATCTACCTTTTTGTAAAATCAGTTGCCCACGCTTTAGATTATAATGTCGGTTACCTAAATAAAATACGCAAAAATATGCTTACTAAAATTATCACCCATGAAGCGTTAAAGTGATATACTGTCAACGAAATTGGTAAATTGCAAAATTAAAACGATTTGCATATTTATAAATTCCATGCAATGCTTAAGTTATGATTGCTATTATGGTTGACTAGTGAGTTAATCAATTTCAAAATTAAAACTATTGAATAATAAATGATTGATGTTTTAGAGGATGACATAAACATTTATGAAAACCCAAATTCTCACACGGCTATGCTTTTATATAAGTCAATGTTTAGTTTATATTAAAAAGAACTTCCAAAATTATGTTTTAATAAAATAAAATTCTCAATTACAACTAAGTCATGGGGATTTAACCTAAATTGACTACACACATCCGCAAATAACCAGAAAATTGCATTACGACTCTTTGTTCTATAGTAGGTTACCACAAAAATTATAGCATTTTGACTCAAAAAATTATGTAAAAATTATATAAAAATTATCTTTGTAAGAAAACCTATTACACCGTTAATGAATTGTTGATTACTGATTTTAATTTATAAAACGTCAATTAGTGTTAATTAATAATTTGTCTATGCTTTTCTTCTTGTTAATGTATGTAAAACTAGTTTTGGTATGATTAAGTAATTAAAAATTAAAGTAGATACTGTAAGAGCGTCTGAAATTCTTACGACATTGGTCATTCATTTGGAAACACCCGGTACATACATCCGCGTAAGAATAATAAAATCTAATTGACGAATTACCAGTATCAGATTTATGCGAAAACCACAATTGCAAATTGTATAATTACATTTTAACAATAATTATTAAAATTCAAAAATTCCAGGTTACGTTTTAGAAAACATAGGAATACTTTTCTTAAAAATATTTATTCAGCAATTCCCGTGAGAAGACTTGCAAGTCTAAAACTAAACGTTAACCTCTCTCGTCTTCCCCCTTCAATTTCAAGGAGAAATACTTTATTTACATAGAGTAGAGATCTGAGAACTGCAGAGTTAAGCTGCGTTTCCATATCGCCCAGGTGATATTCAAAGAACGCAATTGATGTATGATGTATGATGTATGATGTATTAGGGGATCAAATTGATAGAAATTTGGTCTATTTCCGCCCAGAGCGAATTCTTAATAAAAAGGGTCAATTTCAATTTCCTGTCGATTCGAAACCTAGGCGTTTAAGTCCGACAAGGTTGTAGGTAAAATACAATAAGAAGAATATCTTAGGCAGCACGTTTGTTATTTTCGATTCCTTCGGGAAATTATCGATCTGCAGAACACCAAGTAAGTGAATTATCCGTTATTTAAACTCCACCGATCTTCATCCCTCGTTAAGTTAACCCTGCTGGAACGAATTAATCGATCACGTATACATTCAAAACCAGTTCGTTAATATCACTAATAACAGACCAACGTTTTTAAATTATAATTGTTCATATTATTAATGCGATTAGGGCAAATGTCTTTTGTTCATTTTAGAATAGTTTAGTTATTAGCAACGCAAGGATCCCGGTCCCTTGATTTAGATATAGTAAATTATTGTTTCCATTATTCCCTTCCGGAGAGACATATAAATTGTTAATTGTAACTCACATTCTTTACTTTTCATTATATTCGATCTTTAAGTACAGATCTTATTTTTTTATATGTAGACCTGCAGTTGTAATAATCCATACTTTCTTTCAAAAATCAATTAATTTTTAAGTGAATAACCAGTTTAGATAGTCTGTCGAAATTTTACCCGATCGAAGAGGGAACTCGACGACATACATAAAAAGCTACCTTGCTGTAAGTACATATTAATACAATCCTCGATCTAAACGTTTGGAGATTGGTTACTTTATTTTACCGGCCTTTATAACAACAGAATTTTGGACTATTATCTATCTTGTTAAAAACAAACTAGCACCCTTATTTACGACTGTTTTTCGAATTTTTAAACACCTACTTATAATCCCTGAATACTATCTTAATTGAATTCATCACAATTGTAGAACCTTCCCAATCCCCACTGTGGTGGCCGGAGCAAACCAGCTAATTCAGGGGAATTACTAATTTTAATAACCTCAGGGCGTAGGGCCCTTTAAGTGCCGTTATAATATCCATGACTTTTCTTAAAATTGAGGAAGAAATTCTAACGATTAAATTTTGAAAAGTCTTAAAACTAAAAAAACGTTCACTTTGTATTTGTTTTAAATATCTTAACTTTATTATTACATCTAATTTTAATTCGTCTTGGTCTTGTCTTTAATTTAAAAAAAAATTGTTTCGTTATCCAAATTTTAACAACTTGGGAAAATATTGTACACTTAATATAATTACGATTTTAATGCCTTGAAAATAAGGAAGTAGAGTACCTTGAAACTAGTTGGCAATTATTACTATAATGAAATATTCGATTTACAAGTGTTTCTTGAATTTCATTTTTAACAGATTCGTATGATTAATGAAATATAAAGGCTTTAAAACTTGTCATAATTTAATCGTATAAATAAATAACAGTAACATTAACGAATAAATCTATCTCTTATCAAAAATTAGAAGTTTTATAATTCGGATATTTATACAAAACTAAATGGTTACTTCAAAAATAAATAATATACAATTTATGTTTCGTGTAAAATAAGTTTTACAGTTTCTTTTTGCAAAATTGTTAAGGACAACGCTAAACAATGTTTTCGTTTTTATACGAGAACTACTTAGCCTTTGTAGAAATTTCTGCAGATAACTTGGTTCTTTAAAATTTTGCGATTTATAGTATACTAAGCAAAATGTCAGATCATTTGCGACTGCAGGTTTGACGAAAATGGTAAAATGACAAAGAAACGCTATAAGCTCAGGGTATCTCAATGTTGGGAGATTAGGAGTGGTTGTCCTATCGCCTCTCGGTAATAAAGTAAAGAAAAGTAAAGGCGCCACTTAATTAATGATTAAATAAATAATGAACTATCCCAGTTGACGACCCAAGTCAATACCAAGATGATGGATGTGGATCGTCGAAACGGTTGCAGCCCCAGCTGGTGCTCGTATTTAAAAATATGCAATTCACATAAAACATATTATATGTTTAGTAACCTGTCACAGTCTAAAATCGTTTTAAATTTTAAGAAGATTTGTCATATCACTTCCAAGGCGAAGTTTTGCTCCCGATGCTCGCAGGAGATCAGTGGGTTCTTTGTTAACTAAAATTTCTATGTGACAAATTACCTTGAAAGGAAGCTAGAGTATATAAAATCATCAGATCAGTAAAAGAGAAGGGGCGCCACTGGCTTGAGTAGAGAATTTAACTGCTTTGACCGCTAAGCCAGAACAGATCAGAGCAGCTACGGTGGCAAATTGCTTAAGAATTGCTCAGACGAAATCGGGAGCTATAACATAATAAAGATGGTTTAACGAATTGATTCAGGTATTGACTACGCCGCTGAACTATGTAATCTTGGCATTTACATAAATGTCAAATAAACTAATGGGCGAGAGTTCACCGTTCATAACATTATAGGTAAAATAAACAAATATAATAAAACAAATTATAAATATTAACAATTCGCAAATCAAAGTCGAGATTATATAAAATATCAATTTTAAACCAAATCAGGCTTTGAAACCAACATTGAAATTATAAATTTACTAAGTATTTTTTCCTCAAAATAGGAAAGGTCCGTTCCCTATTTTAAAATGAATAAATTTCCTTTGTTAAATTGACATTTAACAAAACTACGTAAATTAAACAACAGAATTAACGATTAAATAAATAAATAAGGACTTATTTAATATAAGATAAAACACAAAGGGTTAATTTATATTACAATCAAACATATAAAATATGACCTTCATAGCTAACTGGCATTGTGGAGCAACCGATGTGACATACGAGATGCGTTCTAAACGTTTATTAATTAGAATTGATAAAAATATTCGTTTTATATAAGTAGAAGGAGATGGAGGATTGTAGAACTTCCCCACATGACGTCACACATACAGGGTGATTCAAAAAATATATATAGGGCGATTCAAAATTAAATATACAGGATTCGTCAAAATAAATGTATATTAAAAATGGCTAATTGAATCAAAATAGAAGAATTTCGCCGGCCATCTTTGAATTCTAGGGGAAATCTGGAGCACTTTTAGTGAAAATCTAGGGACTTTTGGTGAGATATCTAGTTACTTTTGGTCGCCATCTTTGATTTTGGCGACAATATTGGATTTTAACGGTCGCCATCTTTGATTTTATGGCGGGAATATTTGAATTTTGGAGAAATCTAGTTATTTTTGTCGGCCATCATTGATTTCTAGGGATTTTTGTAATACATGATGATAGTTTATAATTATGCGAACGAAACGTTGTGTATATTGGTGCTAATTTATGATCACTCCGTAAATTGATTTTTAAATGGAATCATCCCGTATATTATGCAACTCATAACGTGCGGCAAATACCAATCTTATCAGTTATTTCTGATGAAATAAACAAGCGTCTTCCACTTTTAATATTTCCTTTGTTCTATATATTCCGCCTTAGGCAATCAGGTGCAAAGTTGACAAACATGTCAACTTTTACATTGTCTACGGGCTAGAAGAATATATATATATTTAATATTAATTTCAACTATACGATATATTTATTTTAATTATCAGATAATTGGTCTAATTAAGTAGGGCTATTTAATTAGTTCAACTTTTATTTCATATGTTAATATTTCGCTAATTTTTTGTTAGCTTCTTCAGAACAACTAGAAGTATATACAA
>JAHWXV010732698.1:0-15555 GCA_024586415.1 Phrixothrix hirtus | reverse complement strand
GCTGCATTTCAATAATTATTTCATCAGTGCTTAGGTTATTTATGTATTTCTTTACCAATTCCGATATTATTAGAAGCATTTATATTATAATTTAGTTCTGTTAGTTATTTATGTAACCAATTTACAACTATTGTAACAACGAACTTGTAAAAATTATCACACGAATTTTTAAAATATATTACATGCACAACTTACTTTCAGCTTGATTTTATTAGGGAACAACAATTCTAATTATGTATAAGAACTTTACTTAAGGTTACAAATGAGCTTGTTCTTGCATATTATTTGAAATATTTTATTAATCTAGGAAAGGAATTGATAACAATTATTCATCAAATCGAAGTTCCCCAAAAAATCAATTTCTTGAAATATACGATTTTTCTACGACAACCTCGAAACTAGTTGGTTTATTCTTGAATTTATTTATGCTATCGACAATGTGTAAACACGGCAGTTACGATGATTTTACACACTCCATTGCTACCTCTAATAAAGCAAACAAACGCTAAATACCTAAACGTATGTCAAATTATTATATACAGGCTGTTTCATAAACAATGGACAATGCTATAGCTTCGACATTTGTTATCCGATTTTAATTAAACAAAAACCACATCAAATAACTCAAAAAGTACGATGTATATGCTGGCATTAAGAAAATCAGCGTAAGTCTTGCCTTTTTAGAGTGCAATAGCCAACAATTTTTCTTTAAATAACTCGTCATAGTTTTTTTGACTAATTCTTATAGTGATTTTTATTCTGATTTGAAAAATGTATAACATCCACTTTTGCTTTAAACTTTGGGAAAAAAACGACATTTTTCTATAAAACATACATTGGGAAACAACTGATATGAGCGTCATTTTGCATGTCAGTGAATATTAAATGGTTTACTTATTAAGTGCCGAAATCGATCACAGAGAATTAACCGATATATTGCAAGTTTACTTCGACTGCCGCAAAAGCAGTCAAGCAGCAGCACGTACACATCGAAACACTTTCTAGGAAGGGATATTTCAACATTCCAAAACTTCCTAAGGTTGGAAGCTAACATATGAACATACGCATCTTTAAAATGCAGAAATCAACCCAACGTGAATACCAGCACAAATATCTCGAATTGAATATTCTTTTATATACCCAGTGACATAGAAATTGCAACACCAAGAAGGGGTTGGAATTTTTGGATGAAATTTGCTAGATACCTAAGTTATAGTAACTAATGGTCAAAATTTGGGAGCAAAATCTTTATTAGTTAAACAAAATTTTATAATAATTGTTAATAATATGTGGTGCTTCCTCTCTGATTTACATATTCATTTACACGCCAAGGCATTGATTGAATAAGATGAATTATCCCATCTTGGGGTATTTTCTCCCATGCTAGTTGTACCTCATGCCTCAAGGCCTCGAACGTCAAAGGAGGACGCTGCAAATTTCGCAACCATCGACCCATTATGCCTCATACCTGTTCAATAGGAGAAAGATCTGGAGATCTTGGAGGCAAGGGCAAAATATGAATATGGGCCTACTCAAAGAAGTTGAAGGAAAACCTTGTTACATGTGGACGTGCATTATCTTGCTGCAATAATGAATTTTCGGGTTCTTGTATTTATGGTAGAAGAAGTATTTCAACCACCTCCGCAATATACCGTTGTTATGTCATATTGCCTCAAATAAACACCAAGGGAGACCAGGTGCTATATGTCACCACACCTCATACCATAACACCCACAGTACGGTGTACATGCCTCTCAACTGTACACCGAAGATTCCCTCGTTCATCCCGTCTTCTTCTGACTCTCATATAACCGTCGCGCATTCCTAAACAAAATCTAGATTTGAGACAAAAGACAACACGGCGCCATACAAGATTCCAATGAGATCGTTCATTGCACCATTGTAACCGTTGCTGACAATGTACTGCAGTCTAAGAAAGCACAACTTGCAGCTGGTATAATGTTAACCCAAAACTTCGTATTCAGCGATAAACCTAATGGTTACAAGGCGACCGTCTTTACCAAACCATTCGTCACCAATTGCCCGAGGAGAGGAAAATCGTTCTCTAAATGCCAGTTGTCTTAAGCGACGATCTTGACGCTCATTTGTTCTTCTTGAAGCCCCGGTTACTTTTTTACAATGTTCTTGGCCACCTTCAAACCACACTCTTGCATTACAGTAGGCCGATTTAAATTTACACGGTTAGCAATTTTTCCCAAATGAAAACCAGCTTCGCTCAATTGACTGTAATATTCTTGTTGCCGCACTTTGGGCAAGATCAAACAAACAAAATACGTTAACAAAAAGACAACAACCAAAATAATCTTAATTAACAATGAAAAAGAACAACAATTCGTACAAAAAACACTAGACTGAAAAGGTAGAAAAAACTTATAACAACTGTCAAATGTGATGTTATCACATTGCCACTTGATCTCATAGGTTAATCAATTATTACTTAATGTCAACTTTGATTAAGAAATTCCTACTCCTCCCTCCTTGGTGTTGCAATTTCTGTCACAGAGTATGTATGGAAATCTTATTCTTTTACCCATGAAATTGTATACAATTTGAGAACATCAAACAGCACAATTTCTTCAGTGTGTAGTACAAATTTAAACCCTATGGTGCTTCACAATTCATCTTATCTGAGAAAATGATAGGAAACGAAGATTGGAATTTTGTAATTGATATTTAGTCCAATTACGAGAAGATCCTATGTTTTATACTAAAATGATGTTGTTCGATGAATGCAGGTTCAGCAATAATGTATTTTTGATAAACATTCAGCGATGAATGTTTGCAGCAGCGATGCCGGAGTAGGGAAAAACCCAGAATTCTTATGGGACGTAATTTTCAAAATGGATTTAGTTGAAATGTCTGGTATGATATCCTGAGTGATAAATTAATATGATTCGTTTATATAAATGGAACTTTGGATGTACATAGATAAAAACCATGTACTTATTTACAAGAGCTTTTGGATGGATTGCTCTTAACCGAATTGAATGGACTCTACATTTAGTAAGATAGAGCAACGTATTACAATAATATGAGCAAAAAATATTATCTTTGAGACTTTGTAAGCGCCCTTTACATTTTTCACAAAAAAATAGCAAGATGTTCCTATTTAGCAACCCTGAAAACCCTATTCACAAAATTTAAATATAAACAAACACTTCGCAAGTGAACGCCTTTTCGTGAAAAAATAAAATCAAATAAATTCCTTACAATGCCCATAACTTTTTAAAGAAGCAAAATGGCACTAAGATAAATTGGTCTAAATCGACTAATTTTAACCCAATGAAGTCGCCATTGAAGTATATCCTATTATTTACTGAAAAATCTGTATATATTTGTAAAATAATAATAAAAATTGTATATGACAAAATAATGAAAAGTTTAGCTTGATATCACTAATATTTTCATTGGTTATTTGCTCTCTAGGTTTGTATAATTTGATCTTGATCGCACGCACGAAGACTATTTTTGAAAGCACATTGCCTCAGAAAAGTATTAATATATTTATTATTTATCAAGATTTTGAATAGTTCTTTTTTAAAAAATTTAAGAACTTGTATCAAATATACGATGATGTAATTAGTCAACAAGTCACTCAAGTTGTGCATCTTTGGGAATTAAAAATTTTACTTACAAATGATATTGCAACAAACTGAAATATGATCCAATATTTATAAAAGCATAATTTTCTAAATAGCAAGGCGTTGAGATTATTTCATAAATAGAACTATCAAATAACTTAATATATAAGAAAGAAATTAATATTTTCCTGAATCAATGCGCTTTCAAATATGGATTGAGAATACAAGGACAAATGATACGAACTTGATAGACACATAATTTTGAAAATACTAATGATATTTGCAGGTATATAAAAGCTTGGTGCATTTCTTTATTTTGTAACCATCGAAACTTCAAGTACATAAATCAAAAATGTTTAATTTGCAACCAAGAAAATGAACCTGCTTAATAATATTTCGTATTAGATTAAATTAGGAAAGTAAGTTACAATGGAAATGGTCTTTGTAATATTCAAAGCATATGCGGTAATTTTATTTTTTTATGGATAAAATTCACTGTAGACTGACGGTAAAATTATTAGGTTCATTTTAATACCTAGCGAAAATAACAGAATACATCGAAAAGTTCTCATGAATTTGAAAAACAATAAACTTGACTGATTCACGTGATATAAAATATACATGTGTACATAATTACTATTTTTTAGGCACGTAAGCAAATAATAACAGTGATACCGCCATCTTCACTTCCAAATGAATTAGTTTTGTGCATATAAATAAGTTAACAATGCTGTATTTCTGCATCGCATTCCTGATAATTTCCGAACATTGCTGACAATACTAACGCATTGCCCAGCATTTCCGGAATTGTCGGCACATTACTGGCCATTTCTAGCATTGCCTATGCATTGTTGAAGAATTTTTGTCATTGCCGCATTGCTTAGTTCATTTCCGAACACTGCCGTCAAGTATGTATACCTATACCTATTGCTGGAGTGGTTACCCCCTCCATATTTTATATCATGTAATTAGTCAAATTTATTGTTTCTCAAATTTATGAGAACTTTTCAATGGATTGTGTTTATTTTCACTACTAAAATTAACCTATTAATTTTACAGCCTCAATAGAGAATTTTATTTTTAAAACAGAAAATGAAGGTACATTTCCGTTGTAACTTGCTTTCCTAATTTAATCTAATACGAAACTGTGTCATTTTTTTGGCTGCAAATTAAACGTTTTTGATTCATTGTACTTGAAATTTGGGTGGTTATAAAATAGAGAAATGTACCAAGCTTTTATATATCTAAAAATCTGAACTCACGAAAATTTTAACTCGAATATCATTAATATTTTTGAAATTTTGTGTTTACCACGTTTGTATCGTTCGTCCTTGTATTCTCAATGATCATATTTGAAAGCACGTTTACTCAGCAAAGTATAAATTTCTTTCTTATTTATTAAGATATTTGATAGTTCTGTTTATGAAATAATGTCAACGCCTTTGTATTTAAAAAATGATGCTTTTATTAACATTGGATCATTCAGTATGTTACAATATCTTTTGTAAGTAAAATTTTTACTTCCAAAAGATGCACAATTTTAGGAACTTTAGTGAATAATTACGTCATCGTATATTTGATACACACTTTTTACATGAGTGTTATATTTTTAAAAAACAGAACTATTCAATATCTTGATAAGTAAGAATGATATTAATATTTCTCTGAGGCAATGTGCTTTCAAAAATAGGCTTCGTGAGTGTAATCAAGGTCAAACAACAAAAACGTTGAGAGAAAATGAAAATATTAGTGATATCAAGCCAAAATTTTAATTATTTTGTTATGTATGTTGCAGTAAAAGTGTAAATTCAGTAAATGTATACATTTACTAGTAAATGTATACATATACTGCTACAATCAATAAATGCATTAACAAACAATGAGTTTTAAACTTTTCCTAGTAGAAGTATACATTTACGACCCTGATATAGTAAAAACATAAACAAATACGGATTCATTGTATGAATGTACATTCCTACTTGTAAATGTGTATTACTAGTACCTACCATTGAAGAGTAAAATTCGTTTTTCTATCAAATAATTGATTAAAATATGAATTACGGAAAATAAGTTAAATCATTATTATCATTGGTTAGGTTAGGTTAGATTAGATTAAAGCATAGTAATAGCAGTAACTATAACATATACTAACCTAACCATTGACTAATGGGTTTCTTTTAATTTCTGCACTTCCTACTTAACTAAAATAGAATTTTATAAAAGAGTTTTAAGTAGTTTAATGCCTTTCCTAAAGTGTTTTAGTAAATCTATACATTTCCTAGTGAATGTATACATTTACTAGGAATAGTACACATTTATTGTCATACTTGATACTATTACTAAAATCCTACGTAAATGTATATATTTACTAGTAAATAATGTATACATTTACTAAAATTTACACTTTTACTGTAACATATACGATCTAAACTACAGTACCAAATTTGAATTTGAATTTAATAAGTTGTAATAGTTACAAATACAATTTTTATTATTATTTTACAAATGTATACAGGTCGTCCAGTAGATAATAGACCATAGTTCAATGGCGACTTCCTTGGGTTAAAATCGGCTGATCTAAACCAATTTATCTTGGTCGCATTATACGCTTTTAAAAAATTATGGGCATTGTAAGGAATTTATTTGATTTTCTTTTTTCACGAAAAAGTGTTCACTTTCTAAATGCTTGTATGTAAATTTTGTGAATGGGGTTTTCAGGGTTGCTAAGTATAAACATCTCGCTGTATTTTAAGAAAAATGTAAAGGGCGCTTACAAAGTCCCAAAGATAATATTTTTTGCTCATATTATTGTAAGATGTTGCTCTATCTTACTAAATGTAGAGTCCATTCAATTCGGTTAAGAGCAATCCATCCAAAAACTCTTGTAAATAAGTGCATGGTATTTATCTGCATCCAAAAATTCCATTTATAAAATCCAGTCCTATTAATCTATCACCGAGAATATCATACCAGACATTTCAACTAAATATATTTTGAAAATTACGTCCCATTAAATTCTGGGTTTTCCCTACTCCAGCATCGCTGCTGCAAACATTCATTGCTGAATGTTTACTAAAATTGCATTATTGCGGAACGTTCATTCATCGAACCAGATCATTTTGGTGTAAAACATAGGATCTTCTCGTAATTGGACTAAATACCAATTACAAAGTTCCAATCTTCGTTCCCTATCATTTTCTCGCATAAGATGAATTTTGAAGCAATGTAGGGTATAAATTAGTACTTGTTTTAAATTGAATGAACTGTGCTGTTAGATGCTCTCATTTTCATGCGTAAAAGAATGAGATCTCCATATATACTCAGTGACATAGAAATCGCACTACCAAGGAGGGAGGAGTAGGAATTTCTTAATCAGAGTTGGTGGATATGTTGAGTTGACATTAAGTAATAATTGATTAAATTTTGAGATTAAGTGGTAATGTGATAACGTCACATTTGACAGTTGTAATTTTTTGCTAACTTCTTCGGTCAGTGTTCTTTGTACGATTTGTCGTTCTTTTTCATTGTTAATTCACATTATTTTGGTTGTTGTTCTTTTGTTAACGTGTTTTGTTTGTTTGATCATGGCTAGAGTACGGCAACAAGAATATTACTGTCAATTGAACGAATTTGGTAGAGGTCTAATTATTGCTGTGCGCGAAGCTGGTCTTTCATTTGGGGAAATTGCTAACCATGTAAATTGAAATCGGTCTACTATAATGCGAGCATGTCGCGAATGGTTTGAAGATGGCCAAGAGCTTGTTAAAGGGGAACCATGCCTTCAAAAAGAACGAATAATCGTCAAGATCGTCGCTTAAGAGCACTGGCATTTAGAGAACGACTTTCCTCTACCCTGGCGGTTGGTATCTAATGGTTTGGTGAAAAAGGTCGCCTTGTAACCCTTGGAATAGTTTATCGCCGAACCCAAAGTTTTAGGTTAACATCATATCGTCCGCAACTCGTGTTTCCTTTGACTGCAGAGCATTGTCAACAACGGCTACAATGATTCAATGAACGATATCATTGGAATCTTGAATTCCGTCGTATTGTCTTTAGTGACGAATATAGATTTTGTTTAGGAATACACAACGGTCGTATCACAGTCAGAAGAAGACGGGGTGAACGACGGAATCTTCGATTTACAGTTGAGAAGCACGTACACCGCACTGGGGGTGTTATGGTTTGGGATGCGATTATTTATAGCAGCAGGTCTCCCTTGGTATTCCTTTCAAGGCAATATGACATCACAACGGTATATTGCAGAGGTAGTTGGAACACATCTTCTGCCATACTTAGAAGAGCTCGAAGATTCATTATTCCAGCAATATAATGCACGTTCACTTGTAGCAAGATTTTCCTTGAACTTCTTTGAGCAGGCTCAGATTCATCTTTTGCTCGGATTTCCAGATCTTTCTCCCATTGAACATGTATGGGACATAATGGGTAGAAGATTGCGAATTTTGCAGCGTCCTCCTTTGACTTTAGAGGTCTTGAGTCATGAGGTGCAGCTTGCATGGGATGAAATACCCCAAAACGAGATAAGCCACCTGTGTAAATCAGAGAGGCCGCACCACACATTATTAACAATTATTATAAAATTTTGTTTACTAATAAAGACTTTCCTTCCAAATTTTGATCATTTATTACTACAATATAATTGAATATTTCTACCAAATTTCATCCAGAAATTTCAACCCTTTCTTGGTGTTTCAATTTCAATGTCAATGAGTATATACGAGAATATTCAATTCCAGATATTGCTGGTATTCACGTTGGGTTAATTTCTGCTTTTTAAAAGATCCATATGTTCGTAGGCTATCTTCCAAGCTTATGAAGTTTGGAATGTGGAAATTTCCCTACCTAGAAGGTGTTCCGATAGTTACGTACTGCTGTGTGACTGTTTTTGTGGCACTTGAAGAAAATCTGCAACATATCGGTTAATTCTCTGTGATTTCCTTCGGCACTTAATACGTAAACCATTCAACGTTCACTCACAGCCAAAATGACGGTCATGTCAGTTGTTTCCCAATGTATGAATATTTTTATAGCAAAATGTCGTTTTTCCCCAAGTTTAAAGCAAAAGTGGATGTTATACATTCTTTGAAATCAGAAAAGAAATCACTACAAGAATCAGTCAAAAAAACTATAACGAGCTATTTAAAGAAGAATAGTTGGCTATCGCTACTCTAAGAAGGCAGCACTTACGCTAATTTTCGTAATGCCAGAATTGCGAGTTATTTGATGTGGTTTTTGTTTCATTAAAATTGGATAATAAATATCGCAGCTATAGCGTTATCGGTTGTTTATAAAACAACCTAGGTTTAGGTATTTAGCGTTTGTTTGCATTATTAGTGGTAGAAATGGAGTGTATAAGATCATCGTAACGGACATGTTTACACATCGTCGCCAGCATAGTTAAATTCAAGGATAAATCATGGTCATCAGTGTGTAAACCAACTAGTTTGGAGATAGTCGTACAAAAATGAATCTTTTCAGGAATTTGATTTTTTGAGTAACTTCGATTTGATGAATAATTGCTACCGATTCCTTTCCCAGATTAATAAAATATTTCAAATAATATGCAAGAAACAAGCTCATTTGTAACCTTAAGTAAAGCTCTTATAAATAAATAGAATTGTTGTTCCCTAATCTAACTGAAAGCAAGTTGTGCATGTAACATATTTTAAAAATTCGTGTAATAATGTTTACAGCTTCTTTGTTACAATAGTTTTAAATTAGTTACATAAATAACTAACGTAACAGAACTAAATTATAATATAAATACTTCCAATAATATCGAAATTGGTAAAGAAATATATAAATAACCTAAGCACTGTTGAAATAGTTATTGAAATGCGGTAATGTATTACAAAAGTACGGAAATGGAAAGTAATTTCTCGGCAGTTGAAAGAAATGCGGCAATTTATTGCGGAAATGCGGCAATGCATTGCGGAAATACGGAAATAAATGCGGCGATGAAAGCAAACCATTGCCAATACTGGGCAATGGTGTACAAAATTTAAATAGTGGTTACCCCCTCGGGAAACCCCGTCTTCGACACCAATAGCCTAGGGGATTAGTAACTTGACAAAGACAGATTAAAAATCTAAAAATCAAAGACACAAGGCACTTACTCAAAATAAATTTTCGTTCCGCAAACTGAATCGCTTAATTACTCGAAACCAATTACTGTATGTTTTCCACTCTCAATTTTAAAAGTTGCATCACTTTCAACCTTCGCGTTAGTGTCGGATATCTTGGAACGTTTTGTAACTATATTGCTGTACAAATAATTTTTAGAAAAGGTTCTCGCATATTTATATACATTGTTTATTTGAGATCTTGCTTGTTTTTCGCATGTATATCTAACTGCATGCGTCACCTTGATGCGTGTTTCGGTGGTAATTTACTGTTTATCTCGACCTAAAAGCTGAGATTATCGTCTGTAGGAATGCAAAATAACTGACTTCTTTTTAATATGGCAAATTTTTAATATGTAACTTTGCAATGAATAATTTTATATATATAATACGAAGTGGATCTAAATAGGTTTTGGTTTTAACCTATGTATTTCTTAGGAATATGGTTTCTTACTGAATTTAGAAGGAATCGTACTCTAATTAAATTTATTAAATAGGTAATGTATACAATCATGCATCATTAATGCGTTAGTATTACTTAAATATTTACAAAACGCAGCAAGGGTTGACAAATATTTATGTTTATATGCTAACCTTTTTCTTATTAAATGTATGCAGTATTGGAAATATGATCCGAAACACAATTTTTATTACTTCCAGCCTAATATTGACAATAAAAGCTATAAAATGTGCTGGGTCTCGGAGACACCGTACGAGCATCTACGTCTATATTATTTGGACGGGTATTAGAGGATTAATTAATGCATAAAATTTAATTCAAATTAATGAATAGAAGGTACAATTTATTTTTAATAGGAAATTGCAGTAATTGATAAAATAACCAGGAGTCGTATTAATAGTTGGTCTTTGATCATGGGGATTCCGTACAATCACTATGTTCGTCTTATAGTAGGGCCACGATATATCGTTTGAGGTGCTTGCTAGAATCGGCAACAATACATGTATGGAAAAGACAACTCTTAGTTAGAAAGTCGCCGCACTCAATTTCTTCGCAAGCATCTCAGAGCGCAGGTAGTCCAACGAAAGTTTAAGAAGGAATGTGAAATTATCGCAAGATCATTACCACGTCATGATTTATTATGATTTTAAAGTCGGTTCAACTGAACACCAATGCATTGAATGGTTGCAGTACGTTCCGCTGTTATAGCGAATCCAAAAGGCAAGTTTTAGTATAAGTACGACGTCTGTTTACTGATTACCAAAAGGAGGAGCATGTTAGAATCAATTATGAAACATACATACCGTTTTACGACGCACCAACACGTCATAAAAGTTGCGTGTGGATCAATGAAGCTGAACCTACGCCAATAATGTGAAAGGAACAGATGGACATGACAAGCTATTTATACTGTATGCTTTTGTAGTGCTGGCTTAATGAAAGTAATTAAACTTGTAGATCAGCATACCTTCACGGCCAGCTGGCATGCCAACGAATATTTGCCAGAAGTTCTTCAAAGTGTAAAAATTAGTGATGCGATCCTGTATAATGACAAGGCATCTAGCCAGACAGTTAAATAAGCAGTTGATTTTCTACGCTAGCACAACGTCATCGTGTTAGAGCATCCGCATTATTCATCCAGTTGGGCATTGTGTGACTTCTGGCTGTTAAATAACCTGCCGAAGATTTAGTTTACAAGAGGAAACTGATCATGCGATCAATCAGTTTTTTAAAGATGTTCCACAAAATGACTGGCTGAGCGGACTTAACTTGTGGAAGGTTAGATTACAAAAGCTTACAAATGTCGCAGCAGAGTTTTTTGAGCACCAATAATTAAAAATACTGTATTGAGATATATTTCATTTATTATATAGCAGTAATTAAATAAAATGCCCTAAAAACACTACTGAACTAATTCTCGGGATAATACAAAATGGAAGTACAGAGTAAAACTATGCAAACTATCTAAATTAAAACGGTGAACAAAGGATGGCGTATCATAATGTCCTTAAAATGTCCATTTTGCATTCGATGGACCGTATTTCCAATTACTACTAATACAAATTTTGAAAATTATTGAAACGTTTTAATATAATACTAGATAAAAGGATCTTCTTCTAGTTAGAAAGCTTTAAAATATTATAGTATACCTGTATGCTTGTTTTAACTTGGACGAGATTTAAATGGGAAACGTTATGAGCCTTATAAAATGGGCTCTTGTTACATATGTATATAGTGTATCGCTGGTTTTTTAGTTATTCGACATTTTTAGAAAATTATGATAAACAAAATAAAATTTTCACAATTTCCTACCAACAAGGATTAAATAACATTTTTTCAAGTACGACAGTAGATCAAATATAACCCGAACTTTTGTTTAAAGCATTTGTTGCTACTTGCAGCTCTGCTTCCTTATAATTTAGAAACAGGTTATAGCGGGATTTTCTGGTCCTACGCCCCTGCAGAAGGTATGATGGATAATTCCCTGAATAAATTGATTTGCTCCGGCCGACTACAGTGGAATCGGGGTAGGTTTTACTATCGCGAGAAATTCCGGGAAGTTAGGATTCAGGGATTTTTTGCGTAGGTTTGCAACAGTCGATAATTAATCGGGAACAAGGGTAAGATAGTCTCGTAAAAGGACGCCACTTTATCTTTTTATACTATTTAATGGATATTGGTAATCGAGAGATAAAGAGACCTATCTCCAATGCTTTTACTTATTATGACCCTATAATGGACTTACATTAAATTATTCTTTTGTATACACGTCACTGGGTTTCACTCTCGATAAGGTAGAATTACAACGGCTTACCCAACTAATTAAAAGCTAGAAAAGTGATAACTAATTATCATCATGTGTCTACATATAATAAAATAAGATTTGCATAAAGAAGTTAAATATAATAAACAATAAAATATATATTCTACAATATGAAAAGTACAAGTTCTCCTACAACTAATTAACGGGAGCGAATAAGTACTACTGCTAAATCAAGGGGCGGTCTCGGACAATCATTTTATCGTATCGATGATACAACCTACTCAAAATTAACCCTTTTGGTTTCAATAAATAGAAAGTTGGAATCGACCTTTTATTAGAGATTCGTCCTAGGCGGAAACAGATCAAGTGGACACTACTTAATTCCTTAAATCGACATCCGGGTACTCTTCAACTATATACAAATTATCCTGACGACACGCACTACTACACGTAAACTATACTTGTTGCTTTCTTAAACGGTACTCGAGAAGTGAGGCATTTCTCCTTGAAATTGAAGGGGGGGAGACGAGAGAGGTCCATGTATATTTTTAAACTGGCCTTCAAGCGAGTATTTTGAATATTTGTTTATTTAACAAAATGCTTCTAATTTTTATAACATGTAACTTAGGATTTCAAGTTTTTCACAATTCTTTGTAAAATGGGATTATATTATTTATAAATTTATAAAGCGAATTATGACGTACAAATAATATTAGTACTTTATCAATTGGATTTTATTGATACAATATGGAACTATATACCGGGTGTTTACAAATAAGCGACCAAGTCGTAACATTTTCAGACGCGCTTACAAGGTGTGCGTATTTCAAATTACATGGTGCGAAGCACATTAGTTTGTTTATAATCATAGGTACCGGTCCTTCAAGCCCGACCGAAAAGAACAGTGTAGTGAATACAAATCAGTGTACTTCGCAGCTTTTTGTAGGAAGTAAATTTGTAGCAATAAGATACAAGTAGGTCAACATATCTTTAATAAAAATTCCCAATTACAAATAAAAAGAAAGAATAACGAAACAATGTGGTCTTAGAATATTTGCACAATGTTGACATTGAGTTTGTTGTTTTACCAAGTACCTAGTTACAATGAGACAGTAGCCCGAAGTTCAATAATTCGAATTACTGTTGAGCGGCACTATACCTGTAAGCATAATTAACAACAGCATCTAGTTCGTAACACAAAATAATAGGTAGTCTCAAGCATATAGTCGAAATAATCAGCGTAAGATATTTGTTAACGTAATGTGAATAATTTCGGTTTGAATAATTAAAAATTATTCCTAGGAACAATTAATCCTTTTTAATTAAGTTACCTTTAAGAATGCAAATTAACATTTAAGGTACAATACAGTGTACTAAAGAATTAACTTGATTAATTTTAAAATGTTTTAAATAACTTGTAATATAACGCAATACACGTTTATAAAAAAGAAAAGTGAATATGTTATTTATAATTTACTAAAATAATGTAGAGATCAGAAAAATAAGAACCAATTAGGTTCCATTAAATTTGAAATTAGAAAAATTAGGTCGATTTAAATTAATTTGCCTTGTGAATGATACAGACTACCATTTCAAAGCGTAGATTGGCAAACAAAATTAAGTAAGATAAACAGTATCTTTTATATGATATACTTGACATCAGTATTCGAGTTCTTAGATAACGAAAAATGGCAGCCAAAATTCCTAAGCTGCCACAATTATATTTTAATGGACAATTTGCATTCACTTACAGTTAAAAAATGTGCGACCAACGTCTTATTGAATCTCCAAAGTCAGTATTCATTAAATCTATCTAGAAATCGACAATAGCCCAGTAAAAATTAATGCTTTGTTAACCGAGAACTTTCCATTTACTACAATTGATATTCATCAACTGTAACAAAAATCATACACAAATTTACTATCTTAACTAAGTAAAAAGAAATGAATGGATTTTAGTTTGAGGTAATTGATTTTACACCGAATAAATTTAGAATAGATACCTAAATACAAAACAAAGCAATATAATCTTCTCAGACTTCAAAACAAGGTGAAGCATATTCGCTTGCTATGAATATAATTTCCGTGATGCCACCTATAAGTTAGAATTTATGAACTAACAGCGACGTTGTCGAGTTTAATTTGAGAAAGCAGTATTGTCACTTTTCTGAAATATGGTGACCAGATAAATGAGTATATGATATTGCAATTTTGTTATTAAACTAAGTAAACTCAAAAGAATTGAAACGTTAATTCTGTAAAAAATTGAAATTATCCTATTATTCTACATAATTCCATTATTGTTTACACATTTTGTTCATCGGATTGAAAACTTGCCAATGCCGTTATAAAAAATGGAATTGCTAATGTCTCTAACGAATTGCGCACAAACGGTTCGTTATTAAAATGTCGTTCTCCTAATGCTTCCTTGAGTGGTTCAAACATATAGTAGCCACAAGGAGATAAATTTTGACTATGTGGCGGGTGCTCAAGTGTTTCCCAATAACTTTTAACTAATTTTTCGCTGGTTAAACTAGCTGTTTGCGGTAGAGAGTTGTCACGAAGTAGTTATAAAACTGACGTAGCAGTTTATTCATATAACTAAGGTGTTCAAAAATATTTAATGTAAAAAAATGAATTCTCTAATATAAAATTTGTTCGTTAAGGAACAATTGACAGCTATTTACCTAATTTTCCGTTGCAACGTGGAATACAAGTAAAAGGTACCGCTATTTAAATAAAGCTATTCGT
The DNA here is from genome assembly GCA_024586415.1 of Phrixothrix hirtus. Classification (NCBI taxonomy): domain Eukaryota; kingdom Metazoa; phylum Arthropoda; class Insecta; order Coleoptera; family Phengodidae; genus Phrixothrix; species Phrixothrix hirtus. The sequence goes on along the minus strand of JAHWXV010732698.1, from coordinate 339 downwards.
AGTCGCCATAGAATCTGTCACTAAGACCAGCATAACTCAGCAGATATGTAGTAGCTATATTTACGATGAAAAACATCCTAAAATAATTTTATATGAATTGTAAGTAAAATTAGGTACTCGTTGACGGCCTGTGACCAATGCACCTTCTTTGCAGGACATTGTTATACATCAGGGCGATATTCGGCCACCTAGTTGCATATGCGGTTCTCTAGGCAGAAACTGTTGCGTCAGCTAAGGCGATAATAATAATAATAATAATAATAGTACTTTATTCAACAGGTACAAGCCCAATTACAGAATAAAGGAATACAGATTAAAATATACATATTAATGTTTGGC
>JAHWXV010732652.1:0-10969 GCA_024586415.1 Phrixothrix hirtus | reverse complement strand
TATATATATATATATATATATATATATATATATATATATATATATATATATATATATATATTACAAATACCGCTGCAGAAAACGTGTTAACGTACCTTTTGCCACTAACTCCAATCTTTCTTTGTTCCGGGGATTGCCTTTAAAGTTAATGCAATGTCTTCCCATTCAGTTTGGGCATTTTAATTGTGAAACTTGCACTTACTAAATGGGACTTTTGATCCGAAATTTGGATTTGTGACGTTTCGGCCGGGGATGTCGCGATCACAGGAAGAAAATAATTTACATTTTTGTTTGCTCGGATAGTTTGCCGTGAGGTGGGATTCAGCGCGGCGGAAATTGTTCGTGGACACGGGCCGTCGATGGAATAGTCCTAGCGATCGGCGGTACTTGTGGCGGTCTGGAAGATCTTAACCTGAAAGGGATTAATCGTTATTTTCGCGATTATTTATACCTATAAATGACAGGACAATAAACCTTCGAAAAACATATACTATAATAAAGAAACAGAACAATTATGTGACAAATATTTATAGTATTAATTATAATTATAATCGAATGAATTAAAAATATTATTCATCTAGGGTAGTTAATGCAATGTATATTAAATCTTGTAGTGCAAATTTTATATTGTTTTCTAATTCGCAAGACAAGGTGTGTTCGGATGGATTAATGATGCATCTCGTAATGAGGTACTGGTTTGCCCCCAGTCAAGCAACAATTAAGCATTACATAGTTTATTATTAGATAACTATTGTTCCAACTGGTTATTGGCATTCTGTTATCTAATATACCGATTGCTGCTTTTAGTTTCCCTATTTTTTAGATTTTTGCGAACAAACATTGCTGATTTCCAGAAGTCAGTTCCGTTAATTGTGTACAATCAAGACGGCAGTCCGTTATTATGAAATTGGACCAAGTCGACACAAAAGTAAAAGATTCCGTAAAGTAAACTTATTATTTGCTTGATTCTCTTCAACATTATTCTATTTTTAAAAGAGTTTATTTATAAACTACATATAAGAAAGATCAATTGTAAACTTTGGAAATCATATCAACTATTTAGTATCAGTTATTGTAATTTAAATTGTTGCTGCTGCTGTCTATCTATAACGATACAAACTTCGTTTCTCTACGAGGCCCCTCGCTAAAGAATCACAAATATTAGGTCTAATTTGCTTCAATAATCCCAACCCACTCAGAAAAATGTGACAAAATTTACAAAAAGACATAAAATTCATAAACTTTCAAACCTAAATTGAAAGAATAGGCACTAAACAGAAATTTTTCAATCACTTTATCAGACTGTATCTAATTCGTTTTACGAATAAAACGAAATGCGAAAATATTTTGTTTAAAAAATTATTTATATTTCAAAGGAATACATTTTAAGCTATTTTTTTAAAAACACATTCATAATAAGGGCGTTAGAATTCAAGTTTTATAAATGTTCGCGCATTTTTTAAAAAATGATTTGTAAAATCATGAGATAAATAACGATAAAGTAGATAACCTGTTATATATACCTGGTATGAAGTTGAGTTTTAAGAGAAACATTCAGTTTATGGAACCTTGGATAATTTTAATAATTATGCTTCTCTTGAAGCGTTATTGTGAATTTAAAGTAAATTTAGGTTAGTTGTTATACAACGACCATGTAAACAGCAAGGTAATTTCAGTTTTACTTGTTATACCTTATATTTTAGAACTGAACAAGAATTAATGAAATTCTAAAATTGTAGCGTTTATTAAATGGTTGAGTTTTACTTCTTGGGGACGTAGCCATCGTATGGGATAGAATCTTTCGAGCGCCGATCATTCCGCAATTTTAAGATTGTCATTATTTGTTCAAAATCTTGAGGATTTTATTTAAAATCTAGCTAAGTTTGTCATTGCGAAATTTCAAATAGAGCAGAGTTCAACCTCGATTTATTATTAGATAATCAATTTTAATACGCTGTTGTCGACTTAAATTCTGGTTGAGTCATAATTACTTTTGAAGCTTCGAAAGCATCGATAGAATTCTTGTTTGGGCAAACTATGCAGTTCTGTTTAATATACTTTGTAATTATGTGTTAAAAATTGTGCGTAATTCAGTCAATAACGTGTATAATAAATAATACCTTACTCCTAGTTCAAAATCTTTTAAATGATAAATTGTAATGCCGTTAATCAACTAAAGGAAACTATCCTATCGACACCGTCTTATTTCATAATTATAGTGCCTCATTTTCTTATTTGAATTAACTAATGTTTGAAATAACATTAAGATTTTTTAATGTTAATAGTTATTAAAATATACACGTTAGATGCGCGAGCACTTCAACTATTAAATATACTCAGTGACATAGAAGACAAGAAGGGGTAGGAATTTCTTAATCAAAGTTGGTTGATCTGTTGCGTTGACATTAAATAATAACTGATTAACTTTTGAGATAAAGTGATAATGTAATAACGTTACATTTGACAGTTATTATAATTTTTTGCTAACTTTTTCGGTCTGTGTTTTTCGTACCATTTGTTGTTCTTTTTCATTGTTAATTAAAATTATTTTGGTTGTTGTTCATTTGTTAACATGTTTCGTTTGTTTTAGCATGCCCAAAGTACGGCAACGAGGATATTACCGTCAACTAAACGAATTTGACGGATGCCGAATTATTGGTTTGCGCGAAGCTGGTTTTTAATTTGGGAAAATTGCTAACCGTGTAAATCGAAAGCGGTCTACTGTAATGCGAGTATGGCGTGTATGGTTTGAAGATGGCCAGGAACATCGTAAAAGAGGAAGCGGGACTTCAAGAGGAACGAATGAGCGTCAAGATCGTCGCTTAAGACAACTGGCATTTAGAGAACGATTTGCCTCTATTCAGGCAGTTGGTGATTAATGGTTTGGTGAAGAAGGCCACTTTGTAACCATTAGAATAGTTTATCGCCGAATCCGAAGTTTTGGGTTAACATCGTCTGAAACTTGTGCTTTCTTTGACTGCAGAACATGGTCAGCAACGATTACAATGATGCAATGAACGATCTAATTGGAATCTTGAATGCCATCGCGTTCTCTTTAGTGACGAACCTAGATTTTATTTAGGAATGCACGACGGTCGTATGAGTGTCAGAAGAGGACGGGATGAACGACGGAATCTTCGATTTACAGTTGAGAGGTACGTACACTGCACTGTGCGTGTTATGGTATGGGGTGTGATTACTTATTGCAGCAGGTCTCTCTTGGTGTTCATTCAAGGTAATATGGCATCACAACGGTATATGGCGGAGGTGGTTGGAACAGATATTCTGGCATACCTACAAGAGCTCGAAGATCCATTATTCCAGTAAGATAACGCACGTCCACATATAGCAAGATTTTCCTTGTACCTTTTTAAGCAGACCCAGATTCATCTTTTGCCCTGGCCTTCAAGATCTCCAGATCTTTCTCCCATTGAACATGTATAAGATATAATGGGTAGAAAGTTGCGAAATTTACAGCATCCTCCTTTGACTTTGGAGTCCTTGAGACATAAGGTGCAACTTGCATGGGATAAACCACCTTAATCAATTAATGCCTCGGCGTGTAAATGAATGTGTAAATCAGAGAGGCCGCACCACACATTATTAACAATTATTATAAAATTTTGTTTAACTAGTAAAGATTTTGCTCCCAAATTGTGATCATTTATTATTATAACATAGGCGAATATTCCTACCAAATTTGATTTGGCAATTCCAACCCCTTCTTGGTGTTGTAATTTCTATGCCACTGAGTATAGATAAAAGTAGACAAACTAAATATATTTTTCATTTGCTTGCTATTATTACATTGAATGCAGAGTTTTTAAATCTTTTATTTCAAAATTTAGATTTTAGTGTAATTTAGTTTTAATTTTCAGAAGTAGTGTGTAAGATAAATTCTATGAGTAAATGAAAAAGGATAAAATTATCAATCCAATTAAAGAATTGTGAAACTAATAAGCTACTTAATTTATATCTATCTACGAATTTCTAAGCAAAATTAATATCTTGAATTGCCAATCAGACAGTGTCACACAATTTGACCGATATTCTAATAGTAGACATCATTCGTTATGGAATTAAATCAACAAATGTTTATAAAATCGCCTCAAAATTTTGTTTTGGATATGTTGGTGGCCTAAAAAGCAGATAAATTGGAGATTCACTGTCGTTATAAAAATTTGCAGTGTCAGTATTTTTTGTATTTTTTATGCGTTGTGGCTAGTTTGTGAAATTTTAACTTATTTTTTGCGTTTTATGCATATGGTTGATTATATTCACCTAGAATTGGTTGGGCGGTTTTATTGAAATTTTTACAAATCATATAATTTATTACTACAAACAAACGCTTAAAACTTGAAAACAAAAGTACAGAATTAAAAAATGTTTCCAAAATGAGTTGCCTTGTCACGATTTGTTATACATTCATTTAGATGTTGTGGGACGCTGTCAATCAAGTGATTAATATCAGCCTGTGGTATATCATTCCAAGCTTCCTGAATCCGCAGCCGAAGTTAGTGCTAGTCGTCTGTAGGGCGTGGTAAATCATTGAGCCGCTTACTAATCACATACCATACATACTCAATGGGTGACAGATCGGGCGACAGATCGGGCGACAGATCGGGCGACAGAGCAGGCCATGGGAGGACCACAATGTTAGCTTCTTCCAAAAAGTATGTTGGAGCCCGTGCCGTATGTGGGTACGCGTTGTCTTGCTGGAAAATGGGATTTTCCAAATATCAAAAACATGGAAGTGCGACAGGTTCCAGCACATTGACAATGTAACCGGCTGCATTTAAGCTGCCGTCAAGGAAGATCAAAAGTGATCTGTTACCATAACATATTGTACCTTATACCATCACTCCTAGTGTAAGGATTGTGTTGCGTCCCACAAACAAAATCGATATTCGTCACTGTCCACAATTTAATACCATTCCTGTGCCTAGTTCGTTCTTTCGTTCCTCCATTCTAGTCTGCGATCACGGTGAAGTGGGTTTAGAGGAAGATACAAATATGAACTGTACGGATGTAGTCCATAAGATTTTACCAGAGATAAACTTAGGACATTGACATTGACATTATGGGTCCTATACCTCCCATCCAGTCTGTTGTAATTGACCCAGTGGAAAATGTGGCCAAGAGTCTTAAAAGACGTTCTTCACGATCTGTAGTTCATCGGAGAACTTTGAAACTTTCAATAAAATTGATCAACAGCTTTTACGTGTTGCGATTTTTGTAGAAGTCAGTATGTATTAACCAATAACGTCTATGGAACACTCTTCGTGTAAATTTTGCTATTCAAGAAATTTGAAACGAACGGCACGCGAACATTCGTCGTGGATTTCGTTAAACGTCATCGATTTTGTTTGATATACATAGTGACACATCACGGCAAATTCATATAAATAACATATGGGGGTCCGGTTTATTCCTCAATATGAACATTTGCCTATCCCTACCCCTTATTAAACATTCAACATTATCGCGATACTGCTCATTCGTTCGTGACGGCAACACTATATTTTTTTTATTTGACTGTGAATCCCATATGACGGAGAACATTTTAGTATAATAAATTGAATTAAATCATCTTTCTTTTTCAAATTTACACACTAATAATAAAAATACCTGATATCGCATTGACATTGATATTGAACCTGTCAAACAACTGACGATGGGCATCATTATACTAGGTGCGTCGCTATTACGGTTACTGAAAACAATAGTTATTGTTATAAAATCAACCTCAAAAATTATAGTTTAATTTCATGCATTTAAAATAAATCTGAGGCGATCAAAATTGTTTTCCCACTGTGATACAAGTATCGTTATTATATTTTTATTGCATTAAGACCTTATGGCTTAGATTAAAACAACGATATTTATCTTGACCAACCCATTATAATTGTTACCTAAGATTGGATTACTTTGAGTTCGTCAATTTTGATGACTTGGGCGGTTGTGATGCGTATGCGGGTACTACCTTTCAAATAATCTTTGTAATTAACATTTTAAGACCGTTTAATTTCAATACGTGCATAGATACAGGGAGTTTCATCAGATTTAAATCTTTTTCTTTATTTACGAAGCGAACAATTTAATTGTTATTCCACGTTTGTGTACATAGAAGTTGGTGGTTTGTATCTTTATAATGATGCATTTAAGTTACTGTTTAAGGTTGTATGTATATATTTCAGACAAAACAATCCGTTTTTTTGAAGTATTAGTGTCACATGTGATATATAAACTAGGAATTATGTGAGTACTTAAAGTAATTAAAATCGAATTCATATCGACTATTTCTCAAAATTTCATAGATATCTTGACCGAAAGAACTAAATTAATTGACGTTTTTCTTCCAAATAATCCCAATGTTATTTAAGTTGATTAAATAACGTAATTTTCCTAATCGTTTTAAAATGTAACCAAATTGCTAGTTGTTATGATGAAGATAATCGCGAGCAGACACTTAATCTCCCATTATAATTCCCCAATCACATTGTTGGTAATTTTAGAGATACTTGAAGTGAACGGTATATATTGTAGTACAAAAGATCACAAACAGATGGATAAAGCATTGGAATTTTTTGATTCACCGTGTATATAAAATTTGTAAAATCAAAGATTAAAATTGTATGTAAATATCAAGGATAGAGATATTTAAATGCAATAATAATGAACATAATTAATTTTCGTGAACAAAATAACTTCCAGTGTCAAACTAAGATTTACGAGCATCCTCGGCCATGAACTCGCGAATCAAGATGAGATTCATTATAAATAACTAAAATGGGATAATCAGTAAAAGCAAATCTTAAAATTAGAATTAGTAAACCCACGCATTTAACAACGTTTGCAGACAAATGCATTAGTTAATGCAGTAAATTTAATAAAATAAAATTTGTAGGTTGTTGCCAGTATTAAGTAAATTGGTAAATTTCATTAATTTACGCAAATGCCAATAAATAGACAAGTAATGTACAAAGTAAATGACAATAAAGTATAAATAGGTTGTTTTAACGAACTAAAGTGTGCGAGCTAAATTGGTGTTGTGCGGACAAGATATCCAATTTTGGAATTACTAGGAACGCTTTATACCATTTTACAGTCATTTGGTTAACATTTTTAACAAAATTGTTAAAATAATTTAGCAGCCACAAACCGTCTGAAAACTTGTATCCTAAAAATAAGAATTGATGATCTCAGAGATAATTCAAACGGAAATCTTGATTAAGTGAAAGACAATTCTTTAATTATTAAATCCACATTATAAAAATTAGGTCAAATAATACAGATTCCAGTGGCGCAAAGGTTGCAAGTTGAACAAATTTTGCAAGCCTTGTGCCGTTTTTTCCTCATAAGAATCAGTAAAAAATGAAGTCCATGATACAAGTCGATGCTCAAATAAATAATTAAATATTTTCTTATAAAAGTTAATGCAAGGTGAATGGTTTTCACTAAAACAAAACAAAAAGTCAAAATACAATCATAAATCTGTTAGGATACTACAGGTTCAAATATTTTAAATAAAATTAAATTACTTAAGGATAAGTGAACTTTATTTCATTCAAGCAACAAACAATAGTGATCAAGTTAATTAATAAAAATTGGGATAGTTTATCTGTGAAACAAAAAGAAATTCCAATTTTGATAATATAAAGCAAACTGGACGGAAGGAAAATTTTACGGCGCATCAAATCCAAAGTCTGGACGTATAGAAATAAACTTTAGTTTTAAACAAATTGTATAAAAAGTTAAGTACCTGAAGTTTAATGGCTGTCAGTTGTATGATTGAAGATTGCTAAATTTCAACGAATTAAAGGACACTGAGACGCAAACCCACGTTTATGCGCTAAATTAAATACAAACAATTTAATTAACAAGTATTTAATGCACCAGAAGTGGTTAAAATATTAAATAAATCCTTTACAACAAATATTTTATTAAAATTCCGAGCGACGTGTTTCAGGAAACATGGAAATAGACAAGAAGAAGAGGGATCATGACATATCGGCTTCACGAATAAAATAAGAAAACAGCTTTATCAACAGGACGTTTATATACACAAGGGCTGTGTGAATTATTTACCATATTTTAATTTTGAAAGTTTATTTTATTTCATTTATGTATACATATAATATTAGATTTAAATATAAAACGTAGGTTGGAAGCTTACAATTAGAAATATAAATTAATAATTCCCTGTTATACAATCAATTCGATTGTTTTGAAGACTAAAATACCCAAACTGAGATGGTTAATTTATATAATGGATATTATGTAACATTCCGAAAGTACAAATGGTTATAATAAATAAACTATAATAATTATCCAAATTTACAACCTTATAATGAGCAAATAGTTTTTGGTTTGAATAAACACAAGATAATTTTAATGGGATTTCATATTTTTACTACAGTTAGGAATTTTCATTTATTTCAGGCTTAAATTATTAAAGTTGATAATTATCCAAGGGGTTGCAAAAAGTTAAATAATTTCAGGTGAAGGGGAAAGACCAAGGCAAGGGGAACAATTAGGCGCATGTTTGATTGCATCTATTTATATGTATAATTGGTGGCCGCAAGTTAATCAAATGTACGATAGGTAAACACATGTACGGATGGTGCATGTTGGGTTGCATTCTGCGTAACCATGATATGTAATTATCAATTATTATTTAGGCAACCCATGTTATTACGATAATTTAATTTAGAAAGATATAGGGTTATTAAAGTTTGAAACAATACTTAGACTCAAAAGTTTCCACATATATTTGGAGACCAACATGGAGCGAATACAAGTAAAATCCCACAAAGAATCCAATTTAAACTTTTATGTATTTAAAACGCCCACTTAGAGGCAATCTTCCATATATATTTGGCAAGTAACTTGTGGCAAAGATAAATCTGCCCGCAAACAATTTGAAATTAATTTTATATATTTGGAATGCACCATTAAAGGTGATTTTCCACAATATATATTTTTCTTCTAAGATTAAAAATGACGGACTCATTATATTTAGTAATGTAGTAGACTTCAAATGATATAAATCTCAAATTAAACATCAATACCTACAGCAATCGCTTCAGAATACAAAGATACCTCTAGTGCATGCAAATAGAGAAATTTATTTTCAATAAAGGGTGTCCAGCATCTAAGATTCATTATTTAACATACATGTGCACTAGCCCTGGGGAACACAAATCTCAAAAAGGTTTTAATCTAATTCGAAAACATCTTTTTAATAATTTTGGTGTAAAAATCGTTAACAAATCCGGTCCCTTAATAACCCACTTTCAACTATGTGTTGTATTCATAATCAGAAAGCCTTGTTTTATTTATTTAGTATCGTATCTTGTGTACCCTAATCGGTTTGTTTATTATTAATGAATGAAAACAGTTGTGTAATGCTATTGTAGTAATAATTTAAAGATATTGTTTTTAGAATTGTGTATTTCCGTTTATCTAATGTCCTATAAATTTATATTGAATAATTAGTTATAAAATAGAATTTATAGTGAACTTTTACCTTGTGTAACACATACACATTTCCATTTATCTGTCCTATAAATTTATATTGAATAATTAGTTATAAAAAAGAATTTATAGTGAACGTTTAGCTTGTGTAACACATCACAAGTTGTTAAATATACCATAAGTTTATATAGGAAGGCAACTGTAGTTAAAATTTAAATCTTTTACTAATATAGACAGGATGAGGTGTGTAACCTTACGTTCGTTCATTAACATTCGCTGATAAGGCTGTCGGGTAGCTCAATCTCAGGTGGGCAGTGAATCATAGATTAAATAACCAGAACACAAAATATAATGTTTTGGGCGCTTTGGATTTTTAATAATTACTGTAGGTAATTAATAGACTAATTTGTAGGCTGACATTTAAGGATAGCGGTTAATAATTAGTTAAAAATTGCAATGCGAAGTTGTTCTTACTTGATCAAAAATTAAGAAACCAAAATAACAATACCAGCTAATGATACAGGTTGAGTATGATTGAGAAAATATTTATAATTTGTTGATTAAGTGATATAATAAAATATATATTACTCGAATACAAATGAAACAATTCAGTGGTGTCCTTTTTCTGGAAGCCAATGTGTGCGGAACAGTAATAGTCGTCGGATGCAGATTCTTTGTAAATGGAAGAAGAAATAGAAGTGCTAAATGTTCTCTGTTGTATTAGAATTCACTAGAAAAAAAAAACTGAACAAATAATCTATTCAGATGTAAATAATTAAAAAGCATTGGTTTTGTATCATTTCAAAAGAGAATCAAACTTAAAAGTGGCAGCAAGAATGAAGCCCGTGGTGTCAGAATAAACGTCAGTACAGTTCCTGAATTAACACTATAATCAGTGGAAAATTTTACTTAAATATGAGGTAAATTTAAGGTGGTTGTGGTAATCATTAAAATTTCAGAGCGAAAGTAAATTTAATAAAAATAATAAGCAATTTTGAAAAATCCCTCCTAATTTCTTAAATTTGAAATAATTAGTCTCTCATATGTTTGAAGATCACATGGGAAGCAAGCCAAGGTCCGTAAAAAAGGTTAACAGATGGTACTAACAAGATTCATTAATGTTTGTGTCTTCTTCTACATAATTTCACACCGTAGCGAATTAAAGGCCAGGTATATTCAAAGATATTAAATAAGGCCATCGGTGTAAATTATAGATTATAAATCAAGGTTGCTGTCAACGTATAGCGTTAACGATAATAATAATAGTAATAGTAATAGTAATAGTAATAGTAATAGTAATAATAATAATAATAATAATAATAATAATAACAATAACAATAACAATAACAATAACAGTAACAGTAACAGTAACAGTAACAGTAACAGTAACACATAAATTCTAAATTAAAATCGGTAAAGCCAACTATCCAAAAGTGGGCAAATCTTAAACGCAGATCCAGAAAAGAAGATGTTTTGCTGACCCGGGTAAGAA
>JAHWXV010732516.1:0-11433 GCA_024586415.1 Phrixothrix hirtus | reverse complement strand
TCTTCGTGTGATACCGTCTTTGCTCTAGTCTGTTTTGTATACGCAACATTTCCAGTTTCTATTAATCGATTCAATAACTTTGTGAAAGTTTTCGGGTCAGACGTTCTTTTGTTGAGATAACGTTGGTGATATATCCGACTCGCCAAAAGACAATTTCGTTCAGTCTCGCCCATTATAAAGATCATATCCACAAGTTCTTCTATAGTAAAATTCATTTTTACTTCAAAGCACTAAAGTTATAAATAAATATTAGCAAACTAACACGTTTACAATGATAGTAAACAATATTTTACAAGTTGAACAAATGCATATTATCTATGGCACCTTGATTAGGATAACATGTCTTGGGGATAAGTGCATTCTTTGAGCATGGTAACTAAATTTTATTAAATATTTCGAAAATAACTTAAGATAGGTATACGGAAACCCCATATCAATCAATGAAGAATTTAATTTTACATCAGATTCTGAAACAATATATAGGGTGTTCTATTTGAAAAAATTGAGAAAATTGTGTCTGAAGTTGTCTATTTTTAAAAATTAATTTTGGACACCCTGTATATAATATGGCAACAAAATTTGAACAGGAGTATCTTAAAACCTTCAGTAACGACTATTTACAGTAAAATGTGTTAAACTTCATTTTGTGTATGTGGTGATTTTTTAATGAGAGGACGCACTTGTAGTTTGTTTTACAAAAAAAATTATATCTTTAAAACAACTAACTGGATAGCACTAAGATTTAGACAATGAATAACGATCATTAAAATTCATACCAAAAAGTAAAAATATATAGGGTGTTCATTTAAAAAATTAAACTCCACTGTGTCACCTTTTTCTAGAACACCCTGTATAATCATAAATAATTTTAGAAAGTTCCCATTTACCTTCTGAACACTTCATGAAAATTTAAAATCTCTACCTATAATAGCACCGGAGCTATGGAAGGCCGACGCACTAATGCCCCACTCTGTATAGAATTTCAACAAACTTCAATTCAAATATAACTCAAATAACACGAAAAATGTATCAATTACTAATACAAAGTTGGAATCGATTGGAACAAACGTGGCGAACATTCGTACTTGAAAGACTAAAATCGCTTGTGACCAATAGAAATGAACATATCCATTGTCTTCACTCTGTTTATAACTTATAACTACTGGAGAGTAGGTTAAAATATGCAGAATCTTAAGTGTAAAACTTATAGTTTATGTTTCGGGAAGTATTCTACAGGTTGGTAGAGTGTGTTTGTCACCGTGATATACGTTATTTCAACCGTCTTAGAATTATGTTACCCACCTGTTGAATCGTAACTCAGAAAAATCTGCATATGTTGAGGTCGCCCTTGTACACTGAACGGTAATTACGATATGACTAATTAAGTGTATTATTTATTAAGCTGTAGAGGAGGCGAGAATGTCATTAAAACGATAAAGTGAGTATAAGGGCTTAATGTTTCTTTCCTAACCTATCTTTGCTCCACTTTTGGGGAGACTTTGCGCCAAGTTCAAAGTGGCGCAAAGTAATCCCAATTACGATGCACACCTACCTACTAATGGCTTATTATTTTTTAGCAATGCCTAGAACCTATAGAAGGCTAATGGGTGCTAGGGCTTATGCGAATTATACAGAAGAAACGCTCCGACTTTGCTTGGCTGCAATACTGTGTGGAAGAATGTCTCATAGAGCTGCCGAAGAATATTATAAAATTTCAAGGCGAACAATTTTAAATAAGCTCAAAATCAGGCATACAGGAAACCCAGGACACTTCCTGTATTTTCTGAAGAAGAAGAGTTGACTTTTGTAACATGTATGACAGATATGAGTGAGTTCAGTTTTCCTGTCGGAGAATACAATCTGAGATGTATAGTCCATTCCTATTTGAATAGAACCGACAGAAAGGTAAAAACATTTAAGGACAATGTACTCGGTAGGAAATGGACAAAAAGTTTTCTTAAACGCCACCCTCAACCGTCTGTTCGATTTGCTACGAACATTAAAAGAAATAGAGCAGCAATAAGCGAGGAAACGTTAAGAGAATACATTTGCAATCTAACCAAGTTGTTAAGGATGTTCGTCCTGAAAATCTGTGGAATTTCAACGAATCAAATCTCACTGATAATCTTGGCCAGAAGAAAGTTATTGCGAAACGTGGATTAAAATACCCCAAACGTATTTGTGACTCGTCAAAAACCTGCATCTCGCTAATATTTGCAGGAAATGCAGCAGGTGAACTACTGCCGCTATATGTAGTTTACAAGGCGAACCTCTTATGGTCCACGTGGGCTGAAAATGGATCCAAATATGCTCGCTACAATAACACCTGAAGTGCCTGGTTTGATGCAAGAACCTTCACTGACTGGTTTGAGACATTGATGTTACCGAGATTAAGGAAGCTTACTGAAAAGAAAGTTGTAATTTGTGATAATCTTTCACCACATATCACCACTGATGTTCTGAGACTCTGCAGGGAATTTAAAATAGCTTTCGTGTGTCTACCATCAAACAGCACACATTTAACACAGCCTTTGGATGAAGCGTTCTTTCATCCAATGAAAGTGTACTTGCGTAAGATTCTCTCAGCATGGAAGCATAGTACCAATGGAGTTAAAGCATTAACCCTTCAGAAGGATCACTTTCAAGCATTATTGAAACAACTTATGAAAGATTTAGAACCTACCAGCTCTGCAAACTTAATATCTCGCTTTAGAAATTGTGGAATCTATCCACTAGATGTTGAAGAACTATTAAAACTAATTCTACGTGTTGAAACTGTTTCTGGAGAAACTTAATGATCTAAGGCAAGATCGAGTAGGTGGAGCTACAGCGACTAAAAGAAGTAGGAAACAAGTGGTAACAACGGCTTCTGGTAATGTCGATATTCACTTAGAGGAAACTGATGATGTTCCATGTGTCAGTTCCACGTCCATGCTGTCTGATCATAACTCTAAAACTGACACAGGTGTCAGTCGGTAGATGCTTCCTCATCTGACTATGAAGTTCTGAATGAAGCAGATGAAATGGACTAAAAAACTCAATTTGTACAGAACATAGAAGCTCTTGCTAGTGACAAAAAAGACGTTAAAGATTTGCATAATTTTGGTTCCGTTAATCGTAAAATACACAAGTTTGTAGTAGTTCGCTATTCTAATGGTTCTAATCAGGTCAAATTATTTCGATTGTCAACACAGGAGCTACCGCAAATACTATGGAAAAGTCGCTGAAATCCTGGAAATGACTATACATGGGATGAAATTGTGGGATCCATAAATCCCCTAAACAAGTTTCGAAAAGGTTTTTTTTAGTGTTCCTGAATTTGATGTTTGGTATTAGTTCTTAAAATACCTATGTTATTTAAAATTGCAGTAAAACAAAATATACCTGTGTAAAATATTTAATTCTTTAAATAAAACTTTCAGTTCTTAAGAATATGCATTTTTGCCTATTGTAAATGATTTTTTTTTGTTCTCATATATTAAATGGTGCAAACTTAATGTCCTTGTGTGTTTTGTTTACTCCACTTGTAATATTTGTAATTATAAATACGGAATATAACTAGTGGAGCAAAGTAACACTCTTCTATGGGGACACTTTTTCCCAAATTTTGAGTTTAAGAATGTCAAATTTGGATAGATGTTTTGAATTTTTAATTTAAGGATTAGTAAGAACACTACCTTTTCTGTATGTGAGAATTCTTTGAACGATTTTAATATAGTTATACATATTATTACTATGTAATGTGTTTTGACACTTGTAAAAATGGAGCAAAGTAACTCCAATTTACGGTATCAAAGAAAATGTATTGTACTATTACTTATCGTGTATATTTATGTTTTAATGTTTAACAAATTGTTACCTACATTACCTAAACTAAAAATATTTAAATGAAAAAAAGAAAAGCCATTTTGAAATCGAGAGTGACAATTTGCATCCTAAAACAAGAAATATTATTTTTTATAGATCACTTTAATTAATATAATTTTATATACTTGTACCTTCGTCTAATAATATACCAATTATTGTTCAAACAGTGAAGGTCTCAATTTTGGCCTCAAGTTATAACAAGATTAAAAGGCAGGCGGCGAAGTCCCTAAACTGTATTAATGTGAATGGACAATAATAATACTATACCATACACCTACAAGTTTTGATGATAAAAAATAAGTAGGTATTTAAGGATTTTGTTAATAAAACTAAAAACTAATAATAATAAATATTTCTTATAGGAATATCCATTATTTGCATGCAATAAATTAAACAAATTCTTATAATACAAATAGACATTTTATATAAGCCTAAAGTCTATATTAAACTGACACATTTTGTGATAAAATTCCAAAATTTGTTATAAGATTTATAATGAAAATAGAGTAAATTTACATTCCAATTTTCTTGCAAAAAATGTTTACAAAGAAATATCTTATCAAAAACAGGCTTAAAAACTAAAAATCATAAATTTTTAGATAATATATGTACAACATGTAGTGTAACGTAACCGAAGTTAACCATACACTATACAAAATCAACAGTGACAACTAGTTCTAGTGTCTGGTGCACCAGAAATGGTCTACGTCTAAACCCAGATAAGACAATAGCCAGGTGCATCTGTAGTGCAAATAAAAAAATCGCCATTAATCTTTAATCTAATAGATTAAATATAAATGGTACTCAAAGGTAGTTTTTTATATAATGCTGTTACTACACTAAATTTAATGCATTGCTTTTTAAACTACCCTTTGCAACAATCTAAGAAAGCTTTATTAAGTACTATTGGCAAGTAAGGTTCATATCGTTTATTTTCAAAAATTTTATTTATCTAAGTTTTAAAATAATAACATCATATTACTTATGTATTTTTATATTCTAATTTTATATTTTATTGATTGTTAAATTTCCTCTTTAAATTTTATATGTATTATATACACTAATTGACAATAGATTTTATGTATGGAGTGGTGGAAAACCATTATTTGACGAACCTCATCCGTTTGTGATTCCACAGTAAACTGTATTATTATTATTATTATCATTATTATTATTCCAAAATAGTATAGAATGCTGATTAATAAATTCCAATTCCATAACCTTGAATTTGCAGTAATGAATTATTCGATATTACATCATTTGTTCTGGAGTGTTCCGGAGTTTTCTACAAAATTATTATCTCCAACTTTGTTACAGTATCATATCGAGGAATTCAAACCAGAAGGACGTATCAATCATTTCAATACTTTTACACGTAAGGTGTGACATACACCCCTCTAGTTTAATTGCAATTTTAAAAGTTGCGTATACGCCTTTCTATTTCTCATTACAATTAAATTTACAAAATACGAAACAATGCGTCTTTCTGGTATAATGAACAGGTGGCCTTAAACAGTGCATCCTCCAAACAACTCAATTTGATCCGTCTTTCTGGTTTGAAGGACTCGATATGTTGTATTTTGAACTTTAACAATTTTACACAATTTATTTGTTTTTAATTCATCCTTTTAATAACGTAATCGTAAATTAAAATAGTTAACTACCAATATAGTTTAAATTATTGAATTTTTATATTATTTAGACTTACATATGTAAGTAATACGTAATTAAACCAGCTATACCCAACACAAAGTCTTTACCGGGCCAATAAAATCTCACGAATGTGAAGTGAGCCTCAATCAAATTAATAAATTTAAATTCAATAATAATAATAGTTTTAATTCTTCTAAAAATCATAATAAAAAGCTCTAGTAGAGCCACAGAAAAAGTACAACTGGATGGCATGCGGTCCGCGTGTTGCACATAGCGGAACTAGATGATCATGACCGATAACACCAACAACGCACGTACCTACCTAATAAATATGATTTTGTCCAGTAAATTATGAATGCTTGGGAAGATGAATCATTCCTAATATCCATATCAGAGATATGATTAAGTAAATTTCAATCTTGGATAGATTTCCAATATAAACTTTAAATTTTTTGCAATAAATTATGATTTTAGCACGTTCATTAACCAATTGGCGCAGAAACTACACAATTGTAAAGGAAACAAATGATTCAAAATGTTTTTTACACATTTTAGGGGCTCTATAACAATGTAAGAATGAAATTTTTGGTAAAAGAAGTTTCATAAATACCATAATCCCTTTTATCATCAAATGATATAGTCTCTTCAACTATAGACTAATTTGAATTGGAATAGTTATCGCTGGAGCCTAGATCATCTCCCGCTTCAAAACCAGACATTTTATTTTCTCCTAGTTTTACGGGTATGCGAAATACTAGATAATTACATTCTGTTCGTAATTAATAGGTCCACGCCTTTTGTTTATTTGTTTGTTTTGTGGCTGAGACTTTGGGATGCGGAAATTCTATTGGTCCTCTTAGACTAGAATTATCATATAGGCATTTCGCCACACCTACTAGAATTTTCGCCGAATCTAGAGGAGTTCCACCGCCAGTAGGGATTTTTAACGTGCCAAACAACACATTGACACGGGGCCTATGATTTTACTTCCTTATCCGAGGCATTGTTTAAATCTTTCTCCGTTGAAAAATTTACCGACCTCGCTCGGGATTGAACCTGCGTCCCTTCGATGCAGAGGCAAACATGCTAACCACTAGACCAATCGGAGTCAGCTTACGCCTTTTAGTTAATCTCAGTAGTCCCAATCCTGCAATTTTTAAAAACAATAAATAATATTAATAATCCGTATTTATATTTTTAGTTTAATAATAATGCATTTAAAATGATACATGCAACAATATAACCAACTAGTAAAATAAGAATGAGGTGTTGCACGGCGTCAAGTGATAAATGATCTTACAGTATTTTATCAATATTGCCTGTTGAAGTTTTTGACCGAAATTCAGAAATTTCAACATTCAACGTGATTCTTATTAACTATGATCTTAAGAAACCGGTAATCTGATAAGAACCATTTGCGTCATTTTCGCTTAGATTTAACTTCAGTTAAATTTTATTGGTAATTTAAGTGTGTATAAACTATTTGAAAATTCAGGCTCTTCAGTTGCAATTTTTCTCGGTTTATTTTTTATCTTTTTATATACGAAATTAAGTTTATTTAATTTACTCTACAGGGTTGTTTTGAAATAGTCGTTGAAACTATTTGCAACTCTAGGTAGAAGAGGCATATTTTTGAGATTATTAAATTCCATTAAGTATTTTTTGAAAAATTTTACACTTGAAAACATTTTATGAATTGCTGACATTTATCACAATTGATTCGTTATAGACATTCAAGAAAATGCAAATGTATTTCCTAACAACAAATTAAAACAACATATCGAATTACACTCCGTTTACCTACTAATAAATGGGTGGTTGACCTGCTGCCACAATTTTTATTTGCAATCACTCTTAAAAAATTACATTCGGGAATTGTATTAAACTCATCAGAGATAAATAATTAATAGTGTTAAAATTTAAATTTAATACAGTTGTTTCAAGACGGTTTTCACAAAGAAAATTACCAATTGCGATTACCGTAAAGTACTCAATAATGCCATTTTTAAATCTAAAAGGTTGTTTACCAACCAAGAGAAAATGCGGCAATTTTATTTTTTTTTAATATTTCCGAAATTGAGTAATAAATAATTTCAAATTATATACATAAAGTTGAAAAGCTTGTAACTGTCTTCAGTTTTTTTCAAACTTTACAAAAACATTTTCCAAATGGATGTGTTTTTATTTTTTCACTAAAGCTTTAGTATAAAAATAATGAAAAGGAAAACAAATTAATTGTATGAAATAAGTCGTATTTTCTCTTAATAACTAGTAGCGAACTAAATTATGTATATTAACATCATACTAAATTGAATATACTACTAATTTGGTTATTAAAAAAGCCGCTTGTTTTTACTGTTTTTTTATCAATTTCAATTTTGCTGAATGTTTATGTAATGTATATATTGGAATGATCTGTAACATGAAGAAGACTGGAATAAACGTACGTGATTTCCTCATAAATTGTCATGAAACTTTTGATTGTAAATATTACAATTCAGACGTTCTCAAAACGTTTTCCAAGAATTTTCTAAATTCGATTGTGCCCAAATTAATGCTATTTATTTTTTTTATATTTTTTGTGAATATATGAGGCATAAAGGATAAGTGGTTAAAACATCTAAAACTATTTCAAAGCAACCTTGTATAATATATGGTGTACTAACAATAAAAGGTTTACTAAAGAAAGTATTTTTAATAGGAATTTTTGAGTAGACGCGATATTTTTTTTTAATTCAGCCCAGGTACCTACAGTTGATACAATCAAATTTCCGTTGTGCGTCATGCATTGTTATAGAACGTTCAGAACATGTGCATGAGATTTTTGACATTAACGTGCGTAACAATTTAAAATTAATTATGTCAAGTTAAGTAATCATAACAGTAATTGAAGTATAACATACGTTTGATATCATCGCATTTAGTACCAATATTTAAAACGAAAAAGTAACCATTAAGTGCACCGTTCCCGTGCCGATTTTCTCTTTAGGTCAATGCTCCTCCAAAAAAGATTAAAGGAACACAGAATAAAGATAAATAGATAAACTATATTTAATTTAAAATATAATTTTCACTATCAGCTGTATCAATAATTAACTAAACTATTTGGATTTAATTACAAAATTGTTTGGGCCAATTCTATGAAATGCCCCTACACAAGATATGCAAACATAACTAAGTAAATGTATTAAACAAGGAAGGTGGTAATAGAATATCGTGTAAGATAATAAACAATAGACTATATCTTATAAACCCTCCAAGATCAATGGCTTAACCAATCACTAGCAATGTAGTATAATCTTAGTCAAGTGTTTGTTATAAGTAAATTCTATATACTTTCTGGATAGCCTTTCAGTAT
The DNA here is from genome assembly GCA_024586415.1 of Phrixothrix hirtus. Classification (NCBI taxonomy): domain Eukaryota; kingdom Metazoa; phylum Arthropoda; class Insecta; order Coleoptera; family Phengodidae; genus Phrixothrix; species Phrixothrix hirtus. The sequence continues at coordinate 2,555 of JAHWXV010732516.1, read as the reverse complement.
GCGACTAACGTTTTTAAGGGTGTATATTTTCTTATTTTATATTAGATACAAAGTGAATATTTTTAATTACGCAGACATTTTTACGAAATGCAATGGGCATTAAGTATAGGAAAAATCTAATACAAATATTTCATGAATTAGTCATGATCATTTTAATAATTCCAAAAAGAGACGAATCAACTTGAAATATAAGTCTCTCTAATGTTAATAATAAAATATGAAAAATATTAATGGTTACATAAGTAAAATAGATTGCAAATAGTTTTTCATTAATTATAAAGTAATTAATTATTATTTATTTCGTGTTTGATGTGTGTAATATGTTTATAGCAAGTAATTTTCTTAGTACCTACATATGTATAGATAATACTAACTTTATTTTTCTACACTTCGCTAAGGTTTTTGATCAATATTTTTAGTTTTACTATTTTCAATCTCATTAAGAACTTAGCTTCAACTTCTAAACAATAACAAAAACGAAAGTATCTTAAATTATTGAAAATATTCTACATTTGACCTTCCTGTTTACCAGACTACGAGCCGCCACCGCTGCGCTTTCTCAAATACTGGAATATAAGCCTTGTTGGAATTGCAATTTATTTTGTCTATAACGTGCAACGAGATTTGTTTTGTATTAACTATCTGTTGTACATACGTATTATTCGTACAATTAATTGAATCTTCTTTTAATACAAACATATACTATGATAATGTTATTCTTAGAAGTGTTTTTAATTCTTGTGGGAGGTTTTTAGACCATTTATATTTACTTTTTGATCTAGTTTTAATTGATAAAAATGTAAATGCGATAATTATCGTGCATGTTTTAAAATTAAATGAAGCGATCAATGTATTTAACGCTTGCGCAGTGTACGTGGGTATAGTCATGTAGGTCAAGTGTTAACGATTACAAAATTATTTATTTTAGATCTTTAACTATAAAATTAATGGTAAACATCTTTGACCGTGGCATGTCTCTACCTTAGTGACATTATAAAAAATTCTTGACTATGACGAAAGTACATACAGAAGAACGCTTTTAAATTTTCTGAATACTCGTTTCCTGTTTGCATATTAAAATTTATTTGAACTCTTGCTTATTTCATTTTATTTCTAGTCGAACCGTACAACGCAACTGTGTGTTAATAATAATGTTGAAAAATTATCGTTGTTTCATATAACAAATTAAATTATGGGTAAATACGTGAACTAGATACTTACCATAGATATGGTAGGTATTTACGAATAAAAGTTTAGTTACTTACTTATTAATAATTAACTTCAATTAATTACAATTAATTAAAAGTGCACCTAACAAGTAGTTCTTTATGCAATAAAAAACTTGTATCTAAGCAGATCTATATATAAAAGAAAGAATTAAATTATCAGACACAATGTCAAGTATATTTATTTAATGATAATTTTAGATAATTTTTTTGTGTTTATCTTAATTAAAATGCGGGGTCTTCAACTGTTTAGACCGGTTAGTGCCACCAGAAAAGTTACAATAACTAAATCATTTACACCCATTTTATTTAATAAAGGGATTCGTAATATGGCTACAAAACTTGCTGAAACAGGTAAGTTCTTATAATAGGTAATTTAACATTTTCGATGATTATTTTATTGACTTTACTTCAATATCAAACGCGCCAGTAATAATTTCGGTAATTATCTAATTTCTAATTAAAGTTTGTTTTTTTTAATATAATTTTATAAACAAAGTTTAATTAAAAAAAAAGGACAGGCAATTGTCTTGAATTAATTCCACTTGATTTCAGTGGTTACTCAAAATTCTTAATCAAGGTCACGACCTTGTGTATCCATGCGAAAGAAAGCTTTCGGTTTATCCACAACTTATATTATTTAATGTGGCATTGTGGCATTGAGTATATTGGTCATAAATTATAAATTCTTTATTTACAAATTTTATTCTGAAACCTATAAGGAAAACTGATATATATTAGTGAAACATTATTACTTTCTCTTACATATATGAAATATGGAATAGAGAAAGTATTGTTTTCGTCTAAAACTTTCGATGTCAAAATTTTAGTGGAAATACACGTTTTGGGGCTCTCTGACCCCGAAAAACATGTTTTTAAAAATTGGTCTGTGTGTGTGTGTGTGTGTGTGTCTGTGTGTGTGTGTGTGTGTGTGTGTGTGTGTGTGTTTGTGAACAAAATATCTCCAAAACTAAAAGTCGTAAATAAACGAAATTTTATATTTGAGTTTGTGTCTATCCTGGCACGCGGCTGCAACAATTTCACTAAAATTCAATAATCGGAAGTGCCACTTTACTCTTGTCATTTTTTGGTTTTTCGCGATTTTCTCTAAATCGGCTATAACGATTTTTTTAAAATTTATAGTATTTCTTAGTTATTTAATGTCCTTTCATATATTTAAACCAATTTCTCAAAAATATGTCCGTAAAACGAGTAACCGGTAGTGGTCTTACCATTAACTATGACTAAAATAACTATGAAACTGATAGTCCTAAATAAATGAAAATTTGTATATGAGATCCTAACTACTTTTGTATGCTAAATCAAGAA
>JAHWXV010732484.1:0-10845 GCA_024586415.1 Phrixothrix hirtus | reverse complement strand
AAAACATGGAAAGTGGTAAAATTGTGTTGTTTCTGAGTCACTCCACCGCACCCCACAATAGCTAGATGAAGTTTCAAAACCAGCATAATTTCAAATATTACTTATTCAGTCGTTTATTTTTGGATTTTACTAGTTCATGAAACATTCAGAGGAGAAAATATTCAGAAATTACCTTTTGGTTTAAGCAGATCCATATAAAGAGTAATGAAAAGGGTTCACGACTAATTTTTCATGATTTTCTTTTACACTGGGACGAAAAACATAATATAATTCTTTTTCAACTTTCAAGCTGCATATTAACTTGTGTAGAAAATAATTGAGAAGCCATGCGTTTTCTTTCCTATATGGTTAATAAATGATTAAAAATTGAGAATTCTGGAACTATCCAACTTTGGAAGCAAGTTCATTCATAGCGAGTTCCGCTTCGCGCACTAGGGAGCACTTATTGTGAACTCATGCGGACTTTTGTGTTCCACATCTATTTACGGATTGCACTAGATGACAGTTACGCGTTCTATTTGATTTCCCGCCCCGACAAATTCGCTCCCGCGGCAATATAATTTGCACCGTCTTAGGTAGTCAGTGCAAGTTAGGAAACTAGTAATTATTTGTCTACGCGATAATTCTATAATAAAAATACACACGAAGTTTGAACTTATGTTCTGCGGTTTCAAAGATGAAAGGTGCTTTAGAAAGTTTATATTCTTTTGAAAGTAGCGTTGATGATGAGAAATTAATCCAAATTGCAAGATTGATATCGTAAAGAACGGAACTACAAAAAATTAGAAATTATTTAGATGTGTTTCCCAACTTTCAAAACAACAAGTAGGTATTTAGAATTTTATTATTTAACTAATAATATTTATTGTAGAAGTTTTTAATTAAACTTCCGTTTTGGAATACAATGAAGCTACTAATTGGCAAATTTAATAATACTGAATATTTTTTAACTCTGTGAAAGTAAATTAATATTAGAGAAAAGTGCAGTGTTTCTTTTTCAATAAAATTATGTTTGTTTATTTTAATTAATAAAATAAACTTTATTTTATAATAATAAAATGTTATATTAACATTCATATTGGGGTTACGTTGTATAGCATCGAACCATTTAAAAGTATGGACTAATTCTGTAATAGAATACCGGAATAACTTGAACACGATTCCAAAATTACTAAACTCGGACGAAGTTGGCAACGTTCCAGAGTAGGTGCATATTGAACTCGAGCAGAAACCGCACAGAATCAGTGCATTCCCTAGTGCACTAAGTGGAATGCGCTATCAGTATGGCAAGGAGCAGTGAAGCGGGGAAAATATAGAAATACGCACTACCACTAACACTATACAGGGTGTTAACAAAATATTTGAAAAGATTTGAAGACGTGGTTTCTTGGGTTATTTTGGGAATATTTTTTTGTTTAATGATTTTAGAAAAACTTGTTTGTTTCGGAGATACAGGACAGTAAACATTTTTATTTCATTACCCAATTTTACATGTAGTAAGGTTTCGTAATCTATAACAACTAATGTAAATGATTGCCCCCAGCTAGAATGCATTAATCCATTCTGCTCCTCATTCACTGCTAAGCTCTTTAAAGAACACCAGGATTACTTCTTATATAATTGCAACCACCAAATTGTGGCAAAAGCTCACAAATTGACCTCTAGAGTTGCTTTAGGAATAATTTTTTCTTTACTGATATTCGGAAAGCCGCTTTTTTCCGAAGGATAAGGCTGACAAAAGACCCTCTACAAAAACTTGGCATATCGAGTACAATCCATGAATTTCATAAGTTGTTCTTTACGCCTTAATTGCAACTGGTGATTTTCTCTCTTTCAAATTATAAAGATAGATTGTGCATTATAGGCATCTTCTATCTATAATAATTAAACTTTGCTGCTGAAGTTCTCTTTCATGAATTGCTATACGAATGGATAGATGACGCATGTACGTTTCATGTGTGAATCTGTTGATGGGCATTCAATACAGGCTAAGCGATTATATATTAAAACAATTTCTAATAGCAATATTCGTAATAGGGAAATCTTTCAAAGTATTCATCAATGTTTGCATGAAACAGACACATCTAAATCTATTGGGGGATCAAGATAGTAATAATGATGGAATTGAAAGAAAATGTATTGGATACGGTAGAGGAAGATCCACGTGCTTTCACTAGAAAAATTGTAAATGCTTTCGGGGTAGCTAATTGCAGCAGCAGTTGTTGTTTCCAAACCACATTCAACACATTTAAAAACATTTCTGCCGATTTTCCTCACGTATTGCATTCTGTCATTGGCTTCTACAACTATTTGTTCAAATTCCTCAACTTCTGTCGCTGATTTGTTTTACCGATGAAGTAGGTTACTCAAGATACCCAATTAATTTCCATTATAAGCCAGCTGAGCTGAATAAAACCCACAGAAGGTGCTTGAACATCCTTTTCATCATCAATTTTGATTGAACGCATCGGACGAAATCTTTGTTGATTGGTTCATTGGACCGGTATTTGTATCAAAAAACTTACCAGTGAAATATATCAAATATTTTTGGAATAAACTCTACCTGACGTTTCGACAGGATGTACTATTGGCAACGAGAAATAGAACGTGATTTATGCACGAGGTGCAGCAGTGAATTTGAGTGTGATTGCTAATGAGTTTTTAAACACAACATATCAAGATCACTAGATTGGTCGAGGTTAACCTCAGTTACAGCCACTACCATCCCAGGACGTTAACTCCTTGGATTTTTGTCACGGGGTTATCTTAAGTAATCTATTCTAATCACTCCCGTGGAAAATGAAGAATATTTAAAAACTCGAATATCTGATGGGCGTAATGTTATAAGAAGCAAGTCTGGCGCTTTTGAAATAGGTCAGAAGTCAATAAGTACAAGGTTAAATTCACACATCCTAGATAGTGATAGTCGTTTGCAAAAATTGTTGTAAATTAAAGAACTTTACATAAAATAATTAGGTAATAAAGTATTGTTATTATCGAAAACCCTTACGGTCTTATATTTTTGATGAAAATCTACTTTCCAAAATTATAAATGTACAAAGTATTTCTAAAATAAACTATGGAATCACACCTTGAATTTTTTCCACGTGTTTATTAAACACCTTGCATATATCATAAATAAGTTACGTCTATAGCAATGCTGAAAGTATTTAATAATTAGAAATAGAAGTATTATGATATACTCATCGAAATTTGAGGATATATTTTGCGGATAAGTTGGATCTAAAGAACAAACCTATTATGTAGGATTCCTATTTATTTATTAGCAACTGTGCGATAGTATAAAATTACAACTAATATAAGTTTTGATCTGTATTTTTCTTTTATTTAGACAACGGAAAATTCTGAAATTTTGTTTTCTAATGTGGTTTTTTAAACCGAATTTTAAAATGCAAAAATCGTTTCTTAATTTGCTGCAGAAAGTGTATTTTCAGATAAGGATAGGGGATTTTCTTGGTCTACCCTGTGATACGTAATTTTACTTAATTATATTATTATTTGAAAGCACGCACCTTGACAAGTGTCAAGTGCAGGTAAATAGCATTATACTCTATTCCCTTTATATTTTATATCTTATTGTTGGTCGTTGCGGTTTTTGTAATTTTGTAAGGATTTTGTTAAACAATTTTTTTGACGACTTCTTGAACACTTATAGGGGTAGTTCCTTAGATAAGTAACCGAAATTTGAACATTTTCTGTCGGTTCGTTCAGACATTTCTAATAATAACTATAAAGTGCCTAGATTTCCAAATATGGCAAGTGATGACCATTCGTAATTTATTTTCATAGCTATGTTTAAAGTACCCATCAAATGTCATAGCTGCCCCTATTTGTAAATTTAAGCGATCTCACGTTATTATTAGGTTAATATTCAACGTGCGGTGTCTTCCGTAGGATGCATTTCGGGGGCATGTTTATAGGAACTTTTGTCATGTTTTCATGGATATTTTGTGCTCTTTAATTATTTTACACTATTTTATGGAGACTCGGTATAATTTCTCTTTGGCTTTAAAATACTTTCAAACTGCTACCTTGTTGAAAGGTACCCTTTCTTAAGACGGTACAGAATTATTTAATTATGACAGTATTTATTTATTCTAAAGAAATTAAGAAAGGTACAGATTTTGGTAGTCAGATTCCTGACTCTTATTGATCTTATAGGAAATGCTTTTATAATGAACAAATATCAATTAACGCTTTCATTTCCGATTTTCTATGCACTTCAGGTCATGACCTAATTGCTCATAATTATTTAATTCTTTATATAGATAACAAATTGTTTAAAATAATTGTGACTCTAGCACATTCCAAAAGTAACACATGTAAGTGAAATTAATATAAGAATGCTTTCCTTCTCAGTAATAGTAATTTGTAACAAATTATCACGGTTTCATTTTGTGAAATATTCTTTTTAAATAGTTTAGGTTTAATATTATTTGAATAGGCACCGTATTCAATTGATTACTATTAAAATAGAAATGGTTGTTAAATTTATTTTATGTGCTAGAACAAAGTGTTAGCGGTAATTAAGGTTGTAATTTTATTCAAAAGAAACTACATCAACTGCAGAGTAGCACTATACATATATACTAACTTTACTATGCGTGAAATGTTGTAACCAAAAAATTTGGTTGAAGTTGAGCAATTTAAAGGTTTCAATAACTACATATGAAAACGAAGAAATGAATCTAATTGTAATTCGAAACACACAGCCGCCGCGCCGTTGGCTTAGATGAAAATAAGACGTTTCCAAATAGTAAGCTGGTCGGATTTTATGACACCCAGTCTAACCTGGGGGTAACCGTATCCACAAAATTCCACGCTAACAGAGTGGTATACGAGGATGAAAAGGTATGTTAGGTGCTATAATAGTCAGCTCTTACGGCACACAAACTAATCTGCGGAAGCGGTATTCTCAAAGCCCCGCGCTTCAGGTCGGTTAAATCTACGCAGCTAGAATAAATTTAACAATCGACCCGCAACGGCCGTGCAGCGAAAGAACCTGGAGCCGTTCGATGCAACGAGTAGTTAGTCAGCGCAATAAAAACACAACTGCCAGCTAGACTATACAATGTCATAAAAGTATCGGGGTCAGAGTAGCGTGTGCTAACTTTAACCAGCATGATTGTTGAGCGCCAGTCGTCCGTGAATTTGATTAAAGTATAACAAGTCTGAATGAGGAGGTATATGTCACAGTTAGTACACTAAAGCGCTTACTAGATTGGAAGGTGGGTCCAGCGTTGAAAAGATATACCTAGTTGAAGGATAACACGTAAAATGTAAAAGATTTAGAGGGACCTCTCAACTAACAACATTTATTCAAATGGAAAGTGGTATAACAATCGCATTTGATAAGTGATTACGATGTAACAACTATTTAATTTGTATTGCTAACGAAATAGGTTTACAAGCAAAATAGTTAATGAAGGTGCCTTTTTCGGAATTAAAACTAACCGATGGATTTTTCACTCGATGCTCGTACGTTAGTGAATCAAGCACATGTCCATTATGAAATGCGTTTATTAAACAAACTAGTTAATAATGGTGCGTTTTTCGGGATTAAAGCTAATAGAATAGTTAACGACTTATCTTCTATCGAGGTAGTAACAGCGTCCAAACACCCGCGTCACCTAACTAAATTCTGATCTACCAATTAAACTTGTTACTCTGATACATGACACTGTTACTTATTCGAATTAATCATAAACCCTAAGATACGACTGAAAGTCGATTGGGACAGATTTTTCTCGAACGAAGCAACTATGTGTATGCAAACCAAACAAATTCTAAAGTAAAAATATTAATATTAATTCTGTTGGTAGTATGAAACTTCAATTAATGTATACTGCATTATAATTGTGCCGTTGTCACACGGATAAAATAAAAGAATCGGATAGTCCTACTTTACAGTTACTTGACCACTCCGTATATTAATGTGATTCATAATTCTGAACTGAATATATCGGTATATGCAGTATGTTAGTATGGTACATAAATCTTAACTGAATATAACAATACCAAATTTGTAATGAACATGAAGGATAGAGACGTTGCGCCCTTAGCTATCATGAAGCTTTAGAAATAAGCATCCCATTTACCTATACAGTGTATGATTTAAAAGTAAGTTTCACTGTTTTCCAACACTAATAATTTGTTATGGAATAAGCACGAAAGTTATTGATTCTAGTAATTCACGTCTTTAGCTTTCGGAAGCACTGAATTACGCAAAGTTGCCTTCACATCTCATGGTAACTGATCTATGACGCAATTAAAGAGGAAAAACGATAAACATATTAACGTGTCTTAACGTAGAAATCTAATCTATGTCCACCTAATTATAGCTGCAGAATAAGAAGATGTTTACAACCTCATGATTATTTGTTTGCGTGACGAGGCCTGCAGTAACTGGTTACTGTTCCATTAAGGATGATGTCCCAAGGTTGGTTAAGGCCTTATGAATCTGCCCCGGCATCTGCGGGAACTGCTATTAATATGAAATTCGCAATTAGTAAACTTATCAATCGTAAAATTTGAAATACATACCCGTCGTTAAAACAAAATTGGTAAAAGTTAGGACGCAACAACTGTAAGCAAATGCTTCTGCGTTCTGTTTTTTGAATAGCCATGTTTGTTGAGAATTGAAAAAAACTCGGTAAACTTTGTTTATTTACATGTTTAGGAGACTCTACAAATTTAGTTTTACTTCAAAACTAGAAAGCGGCGACACTTTCTGGCGAAAATTTTGAATTAATACGATTCCAAAACAACACGTATATAAATAAGATACTTTCACAATAATTATTAAGCAATTTATTCAAACCTTTGATACACAATCTGCTTCAATAATAAAAAAATTGTTAATAACCACGATTCCTTTTATATAAAATGAATTATTAGCCATTTACATTGTAATATAGATCAAAGCATCTAATACTGGTGTCTATTCAAACAATACCAAATCTAAATGATTTCTGTTAATCTAAGCCATCTTCGAATTCTTTTTCCGAATTATAGTTTTCTAGTTGTTATTTTTACCTGAAAGATTGAATATAGGTTGGTTATTAATTTTATTTATTTTGTAGCCCCGCACCAAACGACAATTCTAATTCAATAATTAATTAACAGAGTCACAAGGAAATACATGTACTGTGAAAACAAAATATTAATGGGCATAATACAAATTTACACCAACAAATTTTATTCTAGCAATCTACAAACCAATACAATGACCTTTCCAGAAAACTACCGTAGATTTCAGCTAACTAAATTGTAAAGGAACAGGGTTGAATGACTGGTCCAGTCATTTTTTGGTCGTAAATTTGAATTGAAACTAAAACTTAAAATACCTTAACTGCGTTAGGAGTTTAAATTGCGTGTTAATTTGATATTATTCCTGTTATATTATTTTGATGTTAATACTGCAAAGCTGCTCTTGTAGCAGTTTTGAATAGTTTTCATCGTAGGAAATGAGAATGCTGTCCACTCAAAATTTACATCACTTACGTTTTAATTCAAAGGTGGCTGGACTGCTGGTACCTCAATTTCTCTGGATTCCTTATTACAGGACTATCTTTAATCTGTGTTTGGACTGGCTACACTCCCGTACGATTACTTTAATTATGTTTGCGCTTGTAATTGTTGTTTTTGGCTTTGTGCTGCAGACTGAGTCAAGTTAGATTCTTTTAATTATATATTCTCTAGCGCGCACCTCATCTACCTAGATATCTGAGATTATATTGCGAAAATAGTTTTGATCTTTCTGTTGACGGTAGCGGTGCCCATGTACTTCACGAAAGGGTGTTGGATTTGTGTGCAGTAGGCATTTCATTAATCTGATATCAGTTTCCGATTAAATCATCATGGATATACACTTGTTGACGCATAACACACGCCATTGCTAATTTTGTTACATTCAGTCCTTGGGGATGTTGCGTCTGCTAATATAGGTCACGGTCTGTGGAGTTGAGATGCTTCTATTTCGATTGTAAAATTGTAGACCACATAACGAAGTCGGCACTTGAATCCATTATGCAAATTATATATTTGATTATAGAAATGACAGCCAACAGTTTTTCCCTTCCCTGACTACTCCTGGATATCAACTATATCCTACGATCTGGATGCCCACGCCTGAAAACACCACTTGTATCATATTGCTCAACACTTGGCAGTTACGCTGATCTAGCAGGTATTCGATCACAGTATAGCTAACTTTCTCTCACTATTGTTACAAAATTTTTTGTTTATATCCTACAGCGTCTTTAATCGGCCTTCATAGCGTAGCTTGTGATGGGAACGTTCCTTAGTAAAGAAGTACTAAATTTTTCTGATACTCGGCTATGCCATCACCATAAATGATATACATTTTCAAATTCTAGACCATGTTATTACCATTTCCACCCCAGCACAGTATTGTCTCTAACTTCAGTAGAAATTTTACAAGACATCTGTAGATCTCTTGCAACACAACTAGAGAAACTGTGGTCTAGTAGTACGTCAAACATGCTGTGCAGTGGTAATAGGAATTTAGTTTTACGGGAGGTTGAGAGCGATGCAATTAAATTCACAAATGATCCTGCCCTACCCTTGTCTCCCACATTGTCCACTTCGATGTGGCCCAACCTTCATTAGTATTGTTTATGACCTGCATTCTTACAATCACATGGAACTTATCCATCCATGTGTACCGATTCTGGCATTTCGTTGGGTAATTTCTTAATCCGATATAGTACAACATTGATCCTTGTTACAGCTTTGCAGTAGAATTCTAAGATCGTTGTTATGGATTTGGTGCTAAGCTTAGGTGTCGTTAGATTGAAAACTTCCAAATTTATGGTTTACAATTTACATCATATAAGAATTTCGTTCAATTACTATTGATCTGAATGTTACTAAATACTATTGTATAAATAGAGCTCAACTTCCGCCAAACATTCTCAATGTACCCGATTCTGGCATACGCCTCTTAGTTGGGCCTACTGACAAACTCCAAATAATTTTATAGCTCTATCTTACGTCCAAATAATACTTTAGTCGGGATCTCAGTTGTTATCACATATACCGGTACGTCATCAGAAATACATGTAGATACTGATCCCAACCTCCTTGATAGTCAGATAATATGAGACTACTTTCAACAAATATTTCCCCGTGGTATAGTTTATGTCCTCAACAATTCGATCTCACTGCGAATGAAAAGAACTAGCCCTGGTTTCATTTATATTTAACAATTGAGAAAGGATTTGGAGTATGACCATCTCAAAATTTTACTTTTTGTTGGAACCAAATTTTTACGAGATTTCAAAATGACCAAATACTTACTTCACGAGGGTCTTGCGTACTAACTAGCTCTTTATTTGGTGAACCGTATGTATCTGTCATGGATGCTTGCATAGTTAATTTAAATTCCAAGGCACGAGGCAATGTTCTAGTAAAACCCTTGTGGTCGGTTAATCCCAGAACCTGCCGCGTTTCTGAATATCGAGGGGTATCCACAAGTTACCCAATTAAATACCCTTAGGCCAAGGGATACACAACATTTACTAACTATACCATTTCTGACGCTTTTCGACACATGTTTGACTTCAATTTCTTAATTGGGAGTAACAAACATGCTTCAGATGCTTGTCTCTATAATGCATTTCTAATCTTGAAGCCAGACAATTGAATTTATCTTCTGGGTTCTCCCATAAGCCTCGTAAGGTATCCAAAGCGCCTCACATAGAACCACTATCAACTCGGCTATCTCTTCTTCTATGGTCTACTTGTTAGATATTGCAGCCGTCACGAATTGTTTAGATGAGTTTGTTCTAGATGTTCTCCCATAATATGTAAAAGTTTTCTGGCATTTAACATACATTTTTTTACAACAGGTACGCTTCCGGCTGGCGATGAACTTCTTTTCGTTCTTCATTGTGAATCAAAAACCTTCCTTGTTCTGATTACACTAACCTCCTTGGGCGCTTTTGGAAGAATAAGGTTCTTGGTTGCTTCTCAACACTTTGTTGAAATTTTATCTACTGTTTCCGCTATGTCTCAATTCTTTCTTCATAGTTCATTGTTATCTGCTTGGCTTTTCCCTTAATGCATTTGCTACTTTATTTTAATCGCTGATCCATTTTTTTCTGAGGGATTTATTTGCAGGGGCAATTTTCTTCCCTAGCTTCCCTCAGTTTAATGTAATTTCTACTTTTAGATCCAATTTTACTTTTTCTTGTAATATATTTTAATTTGGGTTCATTCACAATATTTACCTTTATAATGTATTTTGATTTCACTTCATTTTCTTTTTGTAATTTATTTTAATACGTGTGAACTTATGTTTTCCTGTTGTAAACTATTTTGATTTGGTTTAGTTCCTTCTTGTAATCTACCTTGCTTGAATTCATGTTATCCTGCATTTTCTGGAGTATTTCAAGAAACGATGCCATATTTGTACATATAGTACTACTGTAAGCCATGAGTGATACACTTAACATTAACAGAGGTTTATTTATATTGTTGCAAGTTTACAGTCGAAATATTACAATCACATCCTGACACAAATTGTAAGAAAATTTACAACTTATTTAATTATTTAATTCGGTTCTATAATTTGTTTACAATTAATTATAATTTTATACTAATTATCTATTTCTAATATTTATATAAAGCACAGTTTATCTGCCTATATACTCTGTACTATAGAATTTAAGATTTATGTAATTACATGTAACTATTTATTATACTATATGTACATATACGGCGTTAGAACCAGTATATATATATATATATATATATATATATATATATATATATATATATATATATATATATATATATATA
>JAHWXV010732461.1:0-10906 GCA_024586415.1 Phrixothrix hirtus | reverse complement strand
TGCAAGTTGCACCTCATGTCTCAAGGCCTCCAAAGTCAAAGGAGGACACTGCAAATTTCGCAACCTTCTACCCATTATGTCCCATACATGTTCAATGGGAGAAAGATCTGGAGACCTTGGAGGCCAGAGCAAAAGATGAATCTGGGCCTGTTTAAAGAAGTTCAAGAAAAACCTTGCTATACGTGGACGTTCATTATCTTGCTGGAATAATAGATCTTCGTGCTCATGTAAGTATGGCAGAAGATGTGTTCCAACCACCTCCGAAATATACCGTTGTGATGTCATATTGCCTCGAATGAACACCAAGGGAGACCTCCTGCCATAAGTAATCGTGCCCCAAACCATAACACGCACAGTGCGGTGTACGTGCCTTTCAACTGTAAATCGAAGATTACGTCTTCTTCTGACTCTTATACGACCGTCGTGCATTCCTAAACAAAATCTACATTCGTCACTAAAGACAATACGATGCCATTCAAAATTCCAATGGGATCATTCATTGCACCATTGTAACCGATGCTGACAATGCTCTGCAGTCAAAGGAAGCACAAGTTGCGGACGATATGATGTTCACCCAAAACTTCGGATTTGGCGATAAACTATTCTAAGGGTTACAAGGCGACCTTCTTCACCAAACCATTGGCCACTAACTGCCAGAGTAGAGGAAATTCGTTCCCTAAATGCCAGTTGTCTTAAGCGACGGTTTTGACGCTATAATTCGTTCTTCTCGAAGTTCTGGTTTCTTTTTTACTAGGTTTTTGGTCATCTTCAAACCATGTACGACACACTCGCTTACAGTAGACCGATTTAAATTTACACGGTTAGCAATTTCCTCAAATGAAAAGCAAGCTTCGCGCAAACCAAAAATGCGGCCTTTGCCAAATTCTCTTAATTGACGGTAATATCCCCGTTGCCGTACTCTAGGCATGATCAAACAAACAAAACACGTTAACAAAAGAACAACAACCAAAATAATGTTAATTAAGAATGAAAAAGACAACAAATCGTACGAAAAACACAGACCGAAAAAGTTAACAAAAAATTATAACAACTGTCAAATGTGACGTTATCACATTACCACTTGATTTCAAAAGTTAATCAATTATTACTTAATATCAGCCCAACAGATCTACCAACTTTGATTAAGAAATTCCTACTCCTTCTTGGTGTTGCAATTTCTATTTCACTGAGTATATTTCCTATCTACGTTTATTGCCGAGATTGTAAATATGACCGTATTTGACAAACTTGTGCCCTGTTGCCGAATTTCTTGTGAATAACTCATGCACTTTATACAATACATTCTGTTGATTTACGATTAATTTTTGCATTTACAACAAAAGTTGCATTAAGCTTTTTTATTATGCAAGATAACATTAATCTCCTTACAAAATTTCAAAGTAAAATGTTTAATGACTTTTGAATTATGACATGAAAATATTTGGAACTTGATTAATTTTTCTAGGGAAAACTAAACCATATTTCTATTGATTCCTCCTATCACCCGTAAAAAGGATGAGACTTATCTACCATACACACTGTATAATGCGTATCCAAGAAGCAGAAATACGGTAACCTGGTGATTCAAGGTTTGATAAAAAAAATTTAACCTTATAATAACTTAAGAAATACCCGAAAATGTATTCAAAAGTTTTGAATAATCTGAAAGTTGTGATAAAATGTAAAAGAATGTTATTATCACCAACCATACCTTTCGGTTTTTTATGTTTGATTAGTTGAAATTTGAATAGCAATGTTGTTTTGTTGATTTAAAATTACAGATATATAACTGAGGATAATGAGATTTAAGATGAAGATAATAGTAAAGATACCTATGTGTTTTGAAATGATAAATTTTTGAAGTTATTCATCACTAAACTATGATGGTTAGATGTTGTAACTTTGATATATAGTGAACATTTACCTTCTTTAAACTGCATAAGCGGGGCTTTACACATGGAGGGTCCCGGCTGATGGCCCAAACACAGTGGTGCGCAATCAGATAGATTATATAAGGATAAAGGAAACATTTAGAAGCTCAGTTGTATCGGCCAAAACATATCGAAGTGCGGATATGCCGTCAGATCACTCTTCTTATGGCAGTATTAAATCTTTGTCTGAAAACTATACATTGCAATAAAAATAATCCCTGATAATGCAGAAACGATGTCAATAACTGAATAGTAAATTTAAAGAGAAAAGGAAACACTATGAGAGTGTTCAACACGGATGGATAGACAAAATACATAATGCTGGATGTATCAAAAACTTACTTGAAACCGAATAAAAAAAATTCTGCAAAGAAGAGATGGATGACAACAGTTATTCTGAGCATGATGGAGGAAAGAATGCAATTGAAAAATCACGACAAAGAGAAATATAGAGATACACATAGGCAAATAAGGAAGGAAATTAGAAGGGCAAAAGGCATGCATAGAAATTGAAGAGATGCATAAAAGACACGACACTTTTGCTATACACAAAAATATAAAGAGGACAGTGGGAATCGGATTAAAGCAAAATATTAATAATAACATAACAGATGACAACAGCGTTATTGTAAGTAAAACAAGAAACAAGATCCGGAAGATGTATGTAGCCAAATTGTTTGACGACGACAGCCTTCATCTACATCAAACAACGAAACCGAACCTTGGACCTCTCATATTGAAGGAAGAAACATTAAACTTTTTGAAGGAAAAGGCATTAACTAATTGACGAACCTATTTAACAACATACAAGGTGCGTCTAATAAATTCTGTGATGGTATACTAAAAACGCAAAAACAGAATGGATATTGGAAATACTTTACTGATCTTTAAAGTAATCGGCACTAGACGCAACACACTTTTGACAACGTTCGTATAGCTTCTGGAAACTGTCGGAAAACTTTTGTTTTGGAATAGCTTTCAGAAGTTCTGTCACACGCTCTTAAACCTCCTTGACGTCCACAAACCGTGATCCCTTCAAGGTCACCATAAGACGAGGGAACAAAAAAAAGTTACCAAAATCAAGATCTGGATAGTAGGGTGGGTGTTCCAAAACCGTCAAGACACGCTGAATCAAAAATTGGCATACAATGATTCTCGTATGCGATGGTGTATTATCGTGCAGTAACATCCACTTTCAGGTTTGCATCATCTGTGGCCTAGCGCGCCGGGTGCGCTGCAACAAATGTTTGAGAACCTCCAAGTAGAATACAGCATTCACCTTTTGATCAGCAGGGACAAATTCTTTATGGATGATTCCCTCTCTGTCGAAAAATGCGATCAACATGCTCTTCACCTTGTATTTTTGCATGTGGCTCTTTGTTTGTCGCGGGGAAGAAAGTGACCGCCATTCCATTGATTATCTTTTCGTTTCGGGGCCGTACTAGTGATACCATGACTCGTCCCCTGTGACAATGGAACCCAAAAAGGACGGATCCCGGTGATACATGCAATGATATCGCCACTGGCTTCAAAACATCTTGCATTTTGCTCGTCTGTTAGGATGCGCGGCACAAATCTTGCGCTTACCCAAATTTTCATGGATGATGGCTACCACTAGGTCTTTGCTAATGCCCACTTCTGCTGCTATTAATCGCAAAGTCAATTGCCGATCTTTTGCTAGTAACACTTACAATGTTTTCAGTTGTCCTAATTGTGGATAGCCGGCCCGAACGCAGTTCGTCCTCCACCGATTCCTTGCCAGCGTGAAAGCGTGCAAACCAATCGTACACACATTTTCTACTCACAGCATTCTGCCCGTAAACTTGCACCAACATCTCAAGGGTTTCCGTCGCCGTTTTACCCAATTTGAAGTAGAACTTAATGTTGTGTCGTTGCTCCATGACTTTTTTACGCACACTGCTCAGAACACTCTATTGAAATGACTGCAGCACTGCAATACGAGAAGCCTTGCGCGATTACGGACAGAGGATAGGTCTACATGTCCATGCATTCCTACGCATGCGCGTGACTTTGTTTCAAGCGTTGAATACCGATATATTAAACCATTCACCGAATTTATTAGACACACCTCGTATATGAAACGGGCATTATCCCCGATAACTAGTTAAAGTCTACATTCGTTGCTATTCCAAAAAAGCGTAACCTTACAAAATGGGATGATTGCAGAACAATCAGTCTCATGAGCCACGTCCTGAAACGTTTTCTGGAAGTCATATATGAGAGAGTATTTAAGATACTGGAGGAACAAACCGGTAACACGCAGTTTGGCTTTAAGAACGGGATGGGTACTAAAGAGGCCCTTTTTGCTATTCAAATACTGGCAGAGATGCTTAGGCGTTAATGTAGACGTGTATCCTGTTTCATAGATTTTTACAAAGCCTTGGACGCTGTGAAGTACGACAAACTGATTGATATTTTAAGTAGATCAGAAATAGACCAAGCTGAGATTATAATTATTCAAAACCTACATTATAGTCAAAGCGCATCGATTAGGATAGATGAGGTAACAACAAACGACGTGGAAATTCGGAGGAGAGTAAGACAGAGATGTATTTTATCTCCACTACTATTTAACATTTAACACAGAAGCTTGTGTATTAACGGAAAAACACTTAGTAACATAGAGTATGCACACGATATTGTCATCATGGCTGACTCTGCAGATGCGTTACAGCAGCTGATAAAGCAAGTGATTGATATTAGAAAAGGCTACGGAATAACACTAAATATTTACAAAACAAAACCTATGGTGATCTCAAAGAAGGAAAGTGTGGCAGTTAAAGTTTTTGCTGCAAAGAGCGAAACACTTCACTTACTTAAGATTCTCACTGAATAGTCAATGAGATCACAGCCGAGAGATTCGTCCGAAATTGAAAAAGCAATAACCATATTTGTTGAGATACGCAATATACTAGCTAGTAATACCTTGAGTATATCACTCCGCCTGAGAATCGTAATTCGCCCAGAAGAATAGAAACGTTCGAAATGTAGATATTTTGTCGAATCTTAAAAATTAGTTGGACTCATCACGTCACAAGTGATGAGGTGTTAAAGAGGATGACGACATGTAGAGAGTTACTTTTTATCATAAAGAGGAGGAACCTCACATACTTAGGACATATCATGCGCAATGAGAAGTATGAGATCCTCTAACTAATATTACGGGGCAAAATTGAGTGGAAACGGAGGCCAGGAATAAAACTGATATCTTGGCTGAAACATCAATCGAACTGTTCCGAGCTGCTGCAAACAAGGTCAAGATAACGATGATGGTAGCCAAGGTGTACTGTTTATATAAAGCTCAACAAAGAAGAAGAAACATTTATAATATAAACTGCTTACAACACAAATCACGTGGTACTTAAAAATTAGAAGGCTTGACGTTTTTGCAAAAGAGCACACCGAAGACAAATTTTACAATTAAGGCTAAAGTACCTTCATACCATGGTTTAATTCATTGGGAGTCGCCTGGGAATCCCCTCGGCGTCTAATAGCAGTTAATGAAGCAAACGTTTAATCGTGTTCGACATGAAATGGCATTACCATTTTATGTTACTTCATAATATAATGCGCACGTAATTAAAAATAGGTAATATAATTGCGGCAAGGCAACAAAGCCTTTAAATTAATAAGTTCCAAAAAATGAAGCTATGACCTTGAGATACATATATTGCACAATTGTAAAACTTTCCTAGTGTACGAATATTTTTAAATTCGCTTCTTTGAGAGACGTTTCAAATCTAGCTTAAATGTAAACAAGGCGAAAAATTACGATTACAATATTTTACATTTTTAGGGAATTTGATTTTTTTGCAGACGTAGGTGCTACAAAGATACTAGTTGTTCTTTTATCTCAATGTTAAGCTTGATAACTGTTTTGTTCTTTCAGCAAGAGCGAACTATAAAGAAAAATAGAAAAAAAATCATACCAAATTACTTCTATTGAAGAAACAAACCTAAATATTCTGTTACAGGACATTTGCTCAACCGACCATGAACAAAAATGTTTTTTTCGCCTCATGCGCACTTAAAATCAATGTTCGTTAAGCTATCAAAAATACTTTCCCAATTTAACACAATAAACCTCAAAAAAATTAAATCAAGTTCTTCCCTAAAGTGATGGACTCATTATCAAGGTTTCCCAAAATTAAACGATGTAGGCAATCAATCCTGAGGAGATTGTTTCGCGTTCTTCATTTTGTTATAAAAATCTTTTTGACTACGATGCAAAAATATTCACTTCATTGAGCGGATTTTATTAAATTGAAATTTACAAAGAACTTCTTCAAGAACTAATTTCTCAAAATATTTCTGTAAACACACCTTGATTTTATTGGATCATGAAATCAACAATAAGAATTGAAAAGATGTAAACGTTGTATTACAGTATAGAAAACTATGATGAAGAATAAGGCTGTATAATTAATTGCAATTTGTTAAGAAACTTCTTTGGTAAATATCACGAAACCATGGTACAAATTGACCTACATAGATAGCCAACCGTTTTCGCAGATTGCATACGAACTTCACTATGCGCCCTTTGCATTCTTATGCCCTATTATTCCCGTCACCCGTCATAAGTGTTGGCGAAGTACTATTTATGTCACTGTCGGAATATTTTTAAAAAGATTTAGAGATCATTCAGCAGTTGAAACCAATGATTTTAAAATGTACTTGCCGTTCTAGGTGGGCAAAACAAATAAAACAAATGCGGTCATATTTTACGAAGGCGTCGATAATGTAGAAATCTTCCTCATTAAAATCTTTGTTCAACGAAATGAATGTCCCAACATATTTCAAGCCGTGTTGTTAATTATTTCAGAATAATGTGTAGCACACTTTGTAGTTTGTGGTTGCTTCGCATGTGGAGCTTCGAGTTTCGCTTTAGGTTACGTCCACAACGTTTACGTGACAAAACTGTTAATTTCTTTTGTTTTCATGATGGCCTACAGTATTATAGACTCTGTACTTACCGTAATCGTGATAGAAGCTTATCCTACTGCATTTAGGTATTGCTACCGTTAAAACGTCATTTTATTTTTATTTTTCACTTAAAACTTTATTTCAGGGGCACTGCTGCTGGGCTAACGCAATTTTTCGCAAGGTTTACGAGTGGAATCATAAAGGTCTTTTTGGAGATGCCTTGTCAATATTCTTTTATTTTTATGGGAGCCGCTATGTTAGGTGCGTAATTGAGTTAATGAGTTTTGGTAAATTAAAATAACAAATAATGAAACAATTTCTTTATAACTAATAAATTTCTAGAAGTTTTGATTTTTTATTAATCATATGTAACCTATAATAACAAACATGTATTTAATTTATTTGCTCTTATTAATCAATTTTTAGGAAGAATATTAACCTATATTTTATGTTTAGCTGCTGCTGTACTCTGTCGACTGCTGCCTGAATATCATAAACGACCTATGATGGAATAACAATCCCTAGAAACTTTCGTATAATCCATACATAATGCGAATTCGCATTCGTCACATTCACTAGAATTTTAGGATGCAATAATTTAATTTATTTAGTTTACAAATTACGATGTTCGCTATTAAAATAAAGTTATTTGAAGTGATGCCAAAACGTTAATTTTGGTCGATGTAGTTTATATTAAAAGCAAACATAGCGAATATCCATGTTATTATTATGAGCATGACAAGAAACCATCTGATGCAATCAAAAACACTTCTACGCTAAAGATTATCCCAGAACAAAAATTAATTTTAATTATAAATTATGTTAGAAATAATTCTTGAATTGATATTTAAGATTAATCTAAAGTTTTTGAAATTGAATCTCTATGTGCGTATGATTGAGTCACAGACTTTCAATTCATGTGTTTAAATATTTTTATAAAAAAGAGAAGCAGTTTATCGAAATTTAAGGTTAGATTAAATTTTGAAGATCTAATAAAATATTGAAATAAAATAAACTAGTCATCATTAATGTCTTAAATTAAAAATCAATACAGTCTTATCGAACTGCAACCTGCAGCTCCCGCCCTGTTACTACTTACAGCAGATCGCCTCACTAATTATCCAACAAGGCCGCTATTTTAGTATATTCCGGTGGTACCCATTTCAGTATATACCTTGTCAAGTTCTCTTCTCCTACTATTTGAGCTTTCAAGATTCCCAATAGTACCACATATAGTAGATTGACAATAAAAAGCAACAGAAATTGGTGAACTCCTGTACTCCTTTCATGAAGCGCAATCCCCCTTCTCCCTTCGTCGAGAAGATGCAGGCAACAGGGGTTCTTCCATCCTCCTGAAAAGTGGGCGACTTGCACTACTGTGCGCTACTTACTTTTCCGCAATTTGACCTTGATCGTTTAACAGTGTGCTGCATGGATGACAACGCGTTTAACCTTCTCATGCTACTTAGTCTTCTGAAACACCTGCTGGACTTGCTGGTAGTGTTCTCCCTATTCACCTAACCCGAACATTGTAGTAAACTTGGTCTAAGAACACATGTCACACAAATAACACTAACATTCTAAAGTCGTCTGTTTTAAATCCAAAATACGCCAGCGTTCATAGAGTACGATGTGCTCCCTGGGTACCCTTGGCTAGATTAAGATCCAAAAAGTGTTGACTTTACAGTTAGTAAAGTTAGATAACTAATAATAAAAATGAAAAATTTTCATTATATTTGATAACAACTGGATCAAGCTTTACAAAACATTTTTAGGCGACCTAACTGGTATGCACGTCCACCTTGAATTTTTTTTACTTCAAAATAAAATGAAAATTATATGCATTAACTGTTCACCATAACGTGAAAGATCCATCAAAATCATCTTTTGGTACCCTCTCTTGCATCGGAGATCATCTTAGATTTTTCTTCTATTTCTGGAGGTTAGAATCTATAATAATATTAAGGGTATTTAAACTGAATGTTGCAAGGCTTTTCAATCAAGTTTTTTCGCAGTTTCCATCGTAGAATGAGCTGGCCTTTTATATTAAAACCTTGACAAGTTGTCCTGCGTGGTAGTCTTCAGTTTTTTCCATTTGTTTCGAAAAATGGGAGTTAAGAGTTTACGAAGAAATGCACTGATAGATTTTATTGTTTTGAGAAGTGAAGACGTAACAAACAGTATCCAAAAATATTGAAAAAAAGAAACACATGAACCAAAATATAAAATGAAACATTTTCAATGACAAAATTACCTCAAGATTTAGTTATAAAATTTAACATTAACGAAGAATATCAATTAACATGAAAATCAAAAGTTTTTCTACTTGCTACTTAAATTTTCATAACAAAATGTCACAAAAAATTAACTGATTATCGCTTTACTGTTGGAAAACTAGCCCCCGACTGCAATTGCAATAATATTTTGTTATAACTCACCCAGTGGATATTACCGTGATGAAGCATGCTGTTAGTTTAAATTACGCAGCTGGAAATGAATCGTAATGTCTAAAAGCTTCTATAATATTTTCAAGTTTACAGCCTTAGTATATGCTCAGTAACATAGAAATTGCAACACCAAGAAGGAGTAGGAATTTCTTAATCAAAGTTAGTAGATGTGTTGGGCTGACATTAAGTAATAGATTAACTTTTAAGATCAAGTGGTAATGTGATAACGTCACATTTGACAGTTGTTATAATTTTTTGTTAACTTTTTGGTCTGTGTTTTTCGTACGGTTTGTTGTTCTTTTTCATTGTTAATTATCATTATTTTGGTTGTTGTTCTTTTGTTAACGTGTTTTGTTTATTTTATCATGTCTAGAGTAAGGCAACGAGGATATTACCGTCAATTAAGCGAATTTGACAGAGGTCGAATTATTGGTTTGCGCGAAGCTGGTTTTCCATTTGGGGAAAATGCTAACCGTGTAAATCGAAATCGGTCTACTGTAATGTGAGTGTATCGTGCATGGCTTGAAGATGGCCAGGAACATCGTAAAAGAGGAACCGAGGCTTCAAGAAGAACGAATTAGCGGCGAGATCGTCGCTTAAGACAACTGGCATTTAGAGAACGATTTTCCTATACTCGAGCAGTTAGTGACCAATGGTTTGGTGAAGAAGGTTGCTTTGTAACCCTTAGAATAGTTTATCGCCGAATCCGAAGTTTTGGGTAAACATAATATCGTCCACAACTTGTGCTTCCTTTGACTGCAGAACATTGTCAGCAACGGTTACAATGGTGCAATGAACAATCTCATTGGAATCTTCAATGTCATCGTGTTGTCTTTAGTGACGAATTTAGATTTTATTTAGGAATACACGACAGTCGTGGAGAGTTAGAGAAAGACGGAGTGAACGACGGAATCTTCGATTTACAGTTGAGAGACACGTACACCGCTCTGTGGGTGTTATTGTTTGGGGTGCGGTTACTTATGGCAGCAGGTCTTTTTGGTGTTCATTCAAAACAATATGACATCACAACAGTATATTGCGGATGTGATTGGAACACATCTTCTACCATACTTACAAGAGCTCGAAGATCCATTATTTCAGCAAGACAATGCACATCCACATGTAGCAAGGTTTTCGTTGAACTTCTTTGAGCAGTCCTAGATTCATCTTTTGCCCTGGCCTCCAAGATCCCCAGAACTTTCTCCCATTGAACATGTTTGGGACATAATGGGTAGAAGGTTGCGAAATTTTCAGAGTGCTCTTTGGCTTTGGATGCCTTGGAACTTGAGTTGCAACTTGCATGGAAGGCAATACCCCCAAGATGAGATAAACCACCTTGGTATTGCAATTTCTCTGTCACTGAGTATAAATGTGAACCGCAGCTTAGTTTTTAGTTCGTTTTGTAATTGATATTGGTGTCTAAAGGTACAGAAAAATAAATAGTGCTTTATGGATTTTGGAAATAAATAAATAAATACGTGTAGAATTATAACTATAGTCCGTTCGCACCTCCAAATTCAGTATGGGGCTTATGGACAAACAGTACATGATTGCCAAACTTATTTACTGATAGATTACTGCATA
>JAHWXV010732430.1:0-21330 GCA_024586415.1 Phrixothrix hirtus | reverse complement strand
GACTTAATATGTATGCAAAATTTCAGCTGTCTATATCAATAAACAAACGAGTTATCGATATTTGATCAGAAACAGACCTTAATTTTCCATAGTGCGGTGCTTAGAGCTAAATTCAGCCACGACAACGAAAACGTTTTAATACCAAGAACAAAGAGGTGGTCGCTTTAAATTCATTAAGTGTTAATTTATAAATTTTTAGGTGATCAACAGCACCCTTGCCTTGTGCTACAAGGCAGTATGATAAATGTAGAGTAATGGTCTAAGTTCAACTATGACAACAAAATACGGCAGTTTGTATATAGCAA
This sequence comes from Phrixothrix hirtus, assembly GCA_024586415.1. Lineage (NCBI taxonomy): Eukaryota > Metazoa > Arthropoda > Insecta > Coleoptera > Phengodidae > Phrixothrix > Phrixothrix hirtus. Next base: position 21,025 of record JAHWXV010732430.1, on the reverse strand, counting down.
GTATGATGATGCCTCAAATTGTACTACATGTTTAACGTGCAAAATTGCCGAGAACGTAGCTTTAGCTGTATTTACCCAATGTTAAACGAAACAAATTTTATATTAAACAAATTAAAGATTCGTTCGTTGCATTAGAATGGACACACGTTTTTAAATGGCGATTCCATGAAGCGTGAACCGTTATATTTTGCAAATATATCTGAATAATATTCCATTGGAGACCCATTATAGTGCACACCATCAGATACAAAGGGGAAACTTTCCCATGGAAAGTTCTTTGTTTCGAGTTAGTGTGCTCGTAGAAATTTACCCATGACCTTTTGATTAAAATTTGATTTTTTTGTCGAATAAATACTGACGCACTTTCCAGAACTCTCTTTATGTCTTAGATCTTCAGTGGCCTTCGCCACTTCGCAAGATATTCTCTGTATGGTTCCAAAAAAACTCATTGTCAGTAAAAATCAAATGTTCAATATTGCTGTACGCAGTTCTGCATACAACCTTTTTGTTATTTGTAGATTTACCATTCGAAAATGTAAATTTCGTTCCGGTCCAAGCTAATTTAAAGGTAATGTCTTCATTAAATATTAACTATTGTTTCAACACGTTGCGTTAAGTATAATCTAGTTGTAAAGTTTACAGATATGAAGTCCTGCGTTTTAAGTTTTTAAACCTATAATATATGTAAATTAACCCTTTGTAATCCACAGGCGAAGTGAAAAGTAAAATTATAGTTCAAAAATGGTTCATTAATTATACACATAAAATTACAATTAGTTTCCCAATGCAATCGATAATATTTTTAGAATATCACCCTTCTTTCTAACGCATTTGAATCAAAATAGAAACTTATGTCTCATAAATTTCTATTACAACATAGAAAACGTTTAAGGATGCAAATGAAAACGCAAAAAGGACAAAGTAATTTTTGAAATAGTAATAAATTTCAGGCCAGTGAGCACATTTCAATTTCTTTCGCGTCATTATCTTTCAAAAAAAGTAAAAATATCCATAAACCGCAAAGCTCTTTCATCAACCCCTTTCTTTTAGGAAATGTTCAAAACAAACCAGTTCGGGTATATATATAATCATAAAAAAGATGCCCGTGATTATTAACTGCAATTAAAATTAATCTACGGGAAATTATTGCTAGGTGATTATTTGTAATTTAAGGAAAATCAACTATCTTAGTTTTCCGATTTTTCTCCAAAGCGCCATTACATTAATTAAGGAAAAATTTTTCACTTTATAACGAATTGATGTTTGTAATAGAGATAATGCATTTATAAATAAATTAAACCGTTTTGTTTTGATCAACTATTGCAGTGCAGTGATAACCCTTAGCTAATAGTGCAAAAAGTTTTACCACTTCCAATGTCTAAATTCCCGGATGAACTAGTGAAAATAGTTATTGATAAGAAGATAATCTTTTCTTTTTCAAATAGGACAAACAGTTATTTGAGGTAGTGTTGTCCATTTAAAATTTTTATTGAACAGAAAAATTAATTACTTATTTATCGATTGTATAACGTACTGATGGTATCTTTTATCAAAATATTTTACTTATTCAAATGTATTTAAAATTAAATATTTGTTTTCTGTCAATCATTTACCGGCAGCACTTTGTTATGCCAATACTGGGTATTTCAAACATTTTTAGGCAATTTTGTATTTCAACATGGCTTCCTATCATTGCAGTTGCATTCGCGCTCGTGTATGTAGGGTGCATCACCATGTGTATGAGGTAGGTGGGGACGTAATCCTAGGGTGAGATATATGCATGTGATATATTCACGAAGGCGGGGTTCTGCCTATGTACAAACCAAAGGAATCCAGTATTGTGCTGGTTTCTGATAATACACATTCAGGACTATTTGAAAAACAATTCTGTAATCTAAAAAACTGTATTTAGCCAGTTGCAAATACATTTTATGTACACGCTTAATGAACATTTTAATTTACTTTTACGTTGTTTTGAAAACTGATACAAAAGTACACATGGTGTGTTAAAATAAAAAAAATGTAATTGCATTGCGGAACTAAAAAGTTTCAGTTTATGGACGCTACGACTGTTTGGTTAAAACACCTTTTCACCTTTACGCTTGAATACGTATGCGCATTATTATCTACTTTGAAACTTTCATGTTTGATTTATTGATGTACATGTATTCAACGTTAGTTTTGCAAATTTTAAAAACAAAACATATTGGTATAATCAAATAACATTCTACTCTTTTAGCAAAAGTTTAGAATCATTTTCTAACGAAACACTGTCGATAAAAACCGTTTTATTACAAAATTATGTAACTCTATGTAAAGTACTTAATTAGGTTAATCATACATAAATCATTCTAATATACAGCTCCGTTGTATAAAAAACATCTGTTATGCAAATTTTTGCATATAGTACATTATTCCTTGGAACCTTTTTACAAAATTATTACCTTAGAATTATTAAGTCGATTGAAATATTTATTACACAGGTCAAAAGTTGGAAATCTATAATTAAAATTAAAATAACAAATTAGGCTGTTACAATAAAATTAGCCTTAAAATATCATGACCGTTTTTTCAGTTAGAGATTTGAAGCCTCGAGAAAATTTCACTGCAAACATAAATAACAGATTTACTAACGATTAACTTTAGTGCTTCTTGTTAGTGTATTTTGTCATGCCGAACCTGGAGGTGTTCCGACTGTCAGTATGGATTTTTACCGTAGTATAGATAACATGACACGGCGCCCACAATTGTGCTTCTTATCCAAGAAGAAAGCACATTTTCACAATTTATCTTCACTAAAAACATAAGGAACTTGTCCTGGTTTCAACTCGCAACCCTTGTGCTCAAAGACAAAGATAAGCACCAATGACCTTGCAATGATTCGCAATCGCGAGCGTTAAATATGACTGGTGCTTTGCAGGGACGATTACCATAGTTAATAATGTAAATTTTATTAGCAAATAATCTGAATTAAATAACGCGAAATATAACGGAAATATTAAGTTATTCATACATGAACCATTATTACACAATGGCAATGAAACATAGATCACCTGTGAAAATTCAAACGTAAGAACGACGTATATGAGTGACCTTTTATCACGTTACAGGGCGGTCTTTTTCTTTAACTTAGAAGAAATACTTCTTTTAATTCTTTAATTGACGAGAACATTGTTAGAATGTTAAGATTGCCTTGCACAATCCTTTTCAGGCCCGGTAAACACTATCTGATTTTTCGCTTCCAAATCTAAGGAATATGAAAACATATTTTCGAGAACAGATTGTATCAGGCAAAAAAGTTAGTCAAAAAGTTGTTTCAGGTAAGTGTTTCAAACAATTATCAAATACTGTGGGCTACCATCATCGAAAAAACAAGAAATCCACGAAAGAAAACAAAATTTTCTTCAGTAGGCGACGGCGACAGCTCTTCAAAACTTCATTTTCTTTTACTTGGACAAAATAAATAATTTGATAATGTATACATGTGTTGGTTTTGTCCAATTTATGAAACTTGGATTATCTAGGGCTTTTTGAAAAACTTGCGGTACGATAACGGAAAGTTCTTAACTACACCGGGATGCCAACAACTAAGTTTGGTATAACACAAGGTTAGGAAACAGCATACCAAGTAAAGGAAAAATATTTCTCCGGCATAACGACGTCCGTCTAGTTTCTTTGAAGTAAATAAGTTTTTAAGACAGGGCATCACAGTGTAGACTTAAATAATAAGGTTAAATTATGCCATGGGGCCCCTCCCCATAGCTTCTTCTAACATTATACCGGACTGCTGATATGCATGAAAACGGTCGATTATCTTGTAAAATAAACGAGGAGCAAAGAAATGGGGTTTTTAAAGTCTATTAATAAAGGAAAGCTGATTAGACTAGATCAGTCACAAAGTCCTGGCAGAACAACGTTGTATTGGTTTTAACGGAACCCCCTATATATTACTAAATATTTCAATTTTCCTTGAATTTCTAAACAAAATTTGTACAGCACACCATTTACCTAAATTCAACTGGTTTCAAGATTTCAAGTCCTGAAGATAAATGTTTAATAAATTTTACAAAATTATTTAAGTTTATTGAATAAGCCTTTCCTAAAAATTCAACTATGCGTGTCAATTTTTAAACTAGTACAGTAAATTTAAATCAAATTCCTTAGTTATATCAAAGTTCACCAAGTTACCCAATAAATAGGCATTATTTCGAGCTCAATTATGATAGTAGGGAAAATTATCTTCAGAACTTGATATATTGAAACCGCTCAAATTTAGGTAAACAATGTGCTACACAAATTTTGTTTAGGATTTCTAGGGGAATTGAAATATTGAGTAATATACAGGGTGATCCATAAAAACAAATACAACTTTGTTCTATCCTAAATAATTAATTCCCCTTTATTATAATAAGATACACATTAAAAGCCCCAAAACTTTTGTATGAAACATTTTTTTGTTTCCTCCGTTATTTTACAACATAATCAACCGTTTGCAAACATATAAGAAACATGGTAAAAAATTACGCTAATCAGAAGCTCTATATTCAAGTACAAAAATATGGAAAATGAAAACCTGTATAAAAATAATCACATTAAACATTGACACTGTTTGTGCAATAATTTAGTAATGAATTTGGGTTAAGAATTAAAAAATAATGAGATAATGTATAGTTTCGCAACAGAATTTATTTGTCTTTAAGCTATATAAGCTATTACAGCTAAAGTTTTCGTAAATAACCTTGCGGTAATTACATCTTCAGGCTTCTTCACTTATTTTAATAATTTTATATATCATTAAATTTTTAAACATATCTTGTCAGTTAAAGGATTAAATAAATAAAACAGTTTAAAATAAAATAATAGTCAATGGCTAAAAAGATTTTTGGACATCGCGATTAAAATAAATTACTATTATTTCTTCGAAATTGTTTTAATTGTGATATCCAACAATTATTATTTTGTTTTAAACTGTTTTATTTATTTATTTAATCCTTTAATTGACAAGATATGTTTAAAAATTAAATGACATTTTAAATTATTAAAATGGTTGATGAAAAGTTAAAACTTATCCAGCATAATCATGCCTGAAGATGTAATTATCGCAAGGTTATTAACGAAAATGTTAGCTTTAATAGCTTATACAGCTTAAAGAAGATTATACATTATCTCCTTAATTTTTAATTGAAATCTTTTCTAAATTGATATTTTGGAAAATGAATTTGTTCATTAGAGATCAGTACTAGTGAATGTTTGACAAAAAATTGCTCTTTTAGCGAATTTATTCGTTGAGCTGTCGAATAAGTTTTTGGCAGAAAATAAAAATGATAAGAGGTAGCGATGAATGATCGGATGTCTCTTCAGCAGTCGGTTGAGGTTAACAAAATTATTTTAAATGTTGTTAACTGCCTCTGACTTGAACCATCTCTGAAGGTGTTTGTACTTCAGCAAACATTCGCTGAAGCGCAAAATTCCAACAACTAAAAGAATCCACCTAACTACAGTTTCAATACTTGCCCTGTGGCGTTTTGTAACTTTTCCCGTTCACACACCATGGTTAAAGGTGTCAAAAGAGCTTCAGTGCTCAAGAAATTCCCTCATCTTCCCTCTTTTCTCTTCCTAAAATTAATAGTTGGGGCGTTTTATCTCCATCATCTTGAATATTGTCTGACATTTTTTTGTGCTGTCCGATTATCGTGCAAAATCAAGAGTTAGCAAAAATTTACCTTTTTTGCCCCTTTTGCACACCCTGTTGCCTTGTAATAAAACCTTGAATTCGTTTACCATTCAGTTTATCAGAAGTATACTATATTAACTGTGATTTAAACAGGCTGTTAACTGTCAAATATTTCAGCGGAATATAGTACCACCGAAAACAAGCAAAAAGTCTTAATGAACATGGGTCTACAAATCATCCGTTTTTGAAACAAGAGAGACTTTAGTTTTGTGAATATTTCGTAGTTTTTAGCGTTCAGCACTACAGAATACGATTATCGCAAAATATATTCTATCTCCTCCTTCCAGAAACCCCGCGCCCTTTCTAAAAATCCGGTTGTGTTCAATTTGTTTGATAACATTGTTCAATTCGCTGTGGAAACTCGGCAAGATTATTTACAGATGTTGCGTACGTTAAACTTTACAAGTAATCCCAAATACAAAAGTTTAACGGATTTAGGTCGTGAGACTTAGCAGGTCATGATATGGAATTCCTTCAGCCTGTCCATATTCTATGCAATGTTTGGATCAGGTGCTCCCTAAAAGCAAACGTTTGCATATTATTAAACTGGTAGTGAAAGTTGCGGCTCTCCTTGATTTTCAAAAGCGAAAATTGCTCAGATCTCGAAAACAGTTGATTTGCGGTTCCATTTAAACGTTTTTTTAACACTCGGTATAATTAATATTTATTTATTTTATTAGCAAAACTTCATCATCTTATTCAACTAGAAAATTTTTGTGACAATAGTTGAAACTATTATACAGTGTGTATCAGGAGGAATAATAAATATCTTAGGAGGTGCTAGTATGGACTATTTTGGATAAAAAAGTTCTTATAAACATTTGTCCAATTCCTAATGGTTACGAAAATACAGAAGTTTGAAGTTGGCACCGACATACCCGATGCGCACGCACGTTAAAAACAACTAACCCTACTTGGTATTATAAGTGTTACTATGGTTTGGTGGCCGATATTCTATCGTTTAAGCAAGCCAAGCCTATTTGTTTATTATACCAGCAGCTGTTACTGCTTGAAGAGGATACGACAGTCGATCTCCTTACCGCAGAGTGCCAAATTTAAAAGCGTTATTTGTACTTTACTAAACTGCATGAGACTGGTACAGTACCCACCAGTCATATTCCTTCTGAACGTGCAAATGAATGAAATGTGGATGAAGTATAAGGCATTAATGAGTCGGTAGAACGTAGTCCTTCAACAAGCACACCCATAATTTCCAGATTCAACAATATGCCGATTGAACACCTTCAAGCACGAAATTAAGGTGGAAGATTACAAATTTGTCGATGGCTAATTGTTAATCGCCGACTAGTCCTATTAATACTGATGAAGCTACTTTCATTAGTGACGGCACCAATAGCACTTGTAACACACATCGGAAGTCCAACGAAAACCTACATGCCGGAGATAAATTTTCAAGAACGCTTCTTTGCAAATGTGTGGTGTGGCATGATAGATGTTCAATTAATTAAACCTTTCGTGTTAATGCATCATTTTACAGGTCCCATTTATCTAGACTTTGGCTCTCAGGATGGGTATCTTTTCCTAGCATAACGAAGCCGTCGCACATGGTAGTCATCAGGTGACAACATTTGCATCTAAAATTCCCCGAATGATGAGTCAGCCAAAATCGTCACATTTATTGTCCACCAAGGTCCCCGGACCTTGCCTATTTAGATTTTTGCCCGCGGGGATAGATGAAAGGCAAAGTCTACAAAGAAAAGGTGAACACAAAAGACCAATTGGTCATTCGCTAAGACAACCTCAGAAGATTGCACGTGGTATTATCAAAAGAGTCGAAAGTAAATTGAAAGCGGCGGCGGTAGGATTTTTGAACCTCAACTTTGAACTTAATTATTCGTGTTTTATATCATTTAAATAAGAAATAAATGCAATCAATAAGACATTTGCCTTAACTTAGCACCTTCTGTGAGTCTTTTTATGAGTAACATTCGAATTGCTGTATCTCTGTAACCATTAAGAATTGGACACATTCGTATAGGAACTCTTTTATTCAAAGTAGTTCATACTACCACCTTGTAGAATTTATGTTATTCCTTTTGGAACACCCTGTACATGAAACAGTTTTGAAATTTGAGAGGTTTGCCTAATCTATAAATAAAAAGGAACTATTAGAGCAAGATTGAAAGAATTCGACAAATAAATTTAGACAATTATGAAATTTTGCTCACTGCAGTACTAGGATGAATTAATTTGCTCTGTCTTAATTAATACACTATTTTTACAAACATTTCTATTCTATAGTACTGCTAGCTACTTCCCATGTAGAACCTTGTTGTGCATATTGGTGACTACGGCAACAACAACAGCGGATCAGTGTTTCGCCACTCAAGCTTTGAGAGTAAATCCTTGACAGTGATTTAAATTTACTGAAATCCAGATAGTTTAATGGAACAAGTTTTTCCCCTATGCGCAAGTCGATGACGAAGCATGTCTTTAACGACTCAGTTTATTCTACCTTTTCTAAGAGATCGCCTTACGTCAGAAATATAAACGATCAAAATTTGGAAGGAAAATCTTTATTAGTTAAACAAACTATAATAATAATTGCTAATAATGTGTGGTCCGACCTCTCTGATTTACACATTGATTTACACGCTGAAGCATTGGTTGAATAAGGTGGCTTATCTCGTCTTGGGGTATTGCCTCCTATCCAAGTTGCACTTCATGTCTCAAGGTCTCCAAAGTCAAAGGAGGACGCTGCAAATTTCGCAACCTTCTATCCATTATGTCTCATACATGTTCAATGGGTGAAAGATTTGGAGATCTTGGAGGCCAGGGCAAAAATGAATCTGGGCCTCCTCAAAGAAGTTCAAGGAAAACCTTGCTACATGTGGACGTGCATTATTTTGCTGGAATAATGGATCTTCGAGCTTTTGTAAATATGGCAGAAAAGGTGTTCCAACCACCTTCGCAATATATCGTTGTGATGTCATATTGCCTCGAATGAACACCACGGGAGATCTGCTGCCTTAAGTAATCGCACCCCAAACCATAACACCCACAGTGCGGTGTACGTGTTTCTCAACTGTAAATCGAAGACTCAATCGTTCACCTCGTCTTCTTCTGACTCTCATTCGACCGTCGTGCATTGCTAAACAAAATCTAGATTCGTCACTAAAGACAACACGACGCCATTCGAGATTCCAATCAGATTGTTCATTGCACCATTCTAGCTGTTGTGGAGAATGTTCTACAGTCAAAGGAACCACAAGTTGTGAACGATATGATGTCAACCCAAAATTTCGGGTTCGGCGATAAACTGTTCTAAGGGTTACAAGGCGACCTTCTTCACCAAACCATTGGTCACTACTGCCCGAGTGGAGCAAAGTCATTCTCTAAATGCCAGTTGTCTTAAGCGACGTTCTTGACACTTATTCGTTCTTCTTGAAGCCCCGGTTCCTCTTTTACGATGTTTCTGGCCATCTTGAAGCTATGCACGCATTACAGTAAACCAATTTTGATTTTCACGGTTAGCAACTTCCCCAAATGAGAAACCAGCTTCGCGCAAACAAATAATTCGACCTCTATTAAATTCTCTTAATTGTCAGTAATATCCCCATTGCCGTTCTCTAGGCATGATCAAACAAACAAAACACGGTAACAAAAGAACAGCAACCAAAATAAAGTTTTTAACAATGAAAAAGAACAACAAATTGTACGAAAAACACAGACCGAAAAAGTTAGCAAAAAATTATAACAACTGTCAAATGTGACGCTATCACATTACCACTTGATCTCAAAAGTTAGTCAATTATTATTTAACGTCACCCCAATCGATCTACCAACTTTGATTAAGAAATTCCTACTCCTTCATGGTGTTCCAGTTTCTATGTCACTGAGTATATACTATAAAACTTCATATCACTGCACGTCCATGAAACTGCCTGATTTTTCGCCTATAAAACTAAACAAGTTTGGGAAAACGACAGTTTTAATGGAATTATCTTTACTATGGGCGAAAAGGCCGTAGATAGTTATTTAGCCATCTCCGAACAACTTCGATGAAGTTCTACTCTCAATTGAATCATTTAGAAGCAACACTCGTTGAGAACTACCTAGGATTCATTTACTTAAAGAGGGCTATATTCCTCTAGGACCCTTCGTCTAGGTTGGTTGCCTAATTAGGATGTCTTCGTAGTAAGAACTTCAATTGTTTACAAACCTACAAGAACTCTGATTATTCGCCTAGAAAACTAAAAAGTTTGGAAGGATGGAATAGTCTTTAATTAAATTTAATCTTTATTATGTGGAATTGCAAAACAATCGACAATAGCTACCTTACAAGTTAGTCTTAGTTTCAATAAATTTTTACTGCAAGCTTCTCCCGTATTTCAGGGAAGTTCTGCTCTCACTTGGAGCATCTGAAAGCAATATTGAATTGGACATGTTAGAATTAATTAAGACCAGCACCAAATCTCGCCTAGCTGAGAGTATCTTTTCAGCAATACTTCAGTTCTTTGGAAGCATAAAACCTATCTAATTTTCGTTTGGTAATATAAAGAAATTTGGTATATTGGTATAAACTTTAATGGAATCATATTTACTATGAATGGAATAGACAGTATAACGAAACGATGAGCATGATATAGCAACTCCAAAAATTAGTTTTCATTTCAATACATTTTTTTATACCAATTCCGCCAACTTTGGGGAACTTGTTGGAATTGATCATGAAGTAATACCAGAACTGGCTTACCTAAGTCAAGATGTTATGCCAGAAATTTTAATATTTGGAGGTATATAGAAACTATATGAAAAACATAGGAACAAAAAAGCCAAGAACCAATGATGGGAGATAAGAAAAAACAGAACCAAGGATGGTTTAAATGGTCAAGGTTATGAACGAGTGAAATTACTACCCCGGAATTTATTACAGAGGAAGTTATTGCGAATTCAGAGTCAGAGCACGTATCCCCGGAGATTGCACTCAGCAGCTTCCAAAAGCTAATCGTAGCGTTAATCGCTACACTACGTAAAAAGAAAAGATCCCGAAAGAATGATATCATCTTTAATCGAATTGTCTTTAAGACTCAGTTGAGTTGCTGAGAAAACTATTTTGGTTACAGAAAACTTGTTAAGTAGGGCGGTATCTAAAGTCTCATCTGCTTGTTAACTAGGTAATCACACTTTACTGGTGATAAATGTTCACCTGTTAATTTCAATTTTTTAATACGTTCAATAATATATCGTAATGCAGAAGAATAGAGCAACAAACACTATTAGTTTCAAAATACAATAAAGTAGAAATAACAGAGATATTCGATAACATATACATAGGTACTTTAAAACCAACTCAATCGTGCAACGAGGTGGCACATGTGTCTGTTAGAATTAGTCAATAAAAAAGCACATTCTTCTTCGAGAATGACACTCGATCTCATAGTTCCTTTTAGGGTCGGGGTCAATGACTGAGTTTCTATGTTTTAACACAAAAAGTCAAATTTTTTGGAATCTCGACAAGGAAAACGAAACCATGCGTCTATCCGAAATACGAAACTAGCTCAAGGTCGGGTAAAAATGCAAGAGATGGCTCGACCAAAATCATACTAATTTTCAACAACATCTGTCGATTTGTGTTTGACAGTTATTTAAAGTAAACAACCTGCATTCGTTTCACTAGAATGGAAGACAGTGATTTTTGCGTTCTTATTAAACATTTTCTTTTGCACAGAACACTAATAACGGTAACAAATCAAAGGTATGATAAAGTCATCAGGACTTTGTTCCGTCAACTAAACTAATTCCGAGTGGTTTAGTGATTTTCGTTGTGGTTGTACAAGTGTTCGCGATGCTGGGAGGTCTGGCAGGCCAAAAGATGCCATTACACCAGAAATAATAACATGTTGGCAATTATCGAGTGAAGGCGAGTCACATGATAGTGGATGTTTTAAACTTATTAATTGGTACAGTGGTTTCAATTTTACATAATGATTTGGGTATAAATAGCTTTCTGTAGGATAAGCGCCGTTAACAGTGAACCAGAAACATGATACGACTTCGGAGTTTTGTTTGAAACTGTTTAAACGTAATTCATCTGATTTTTTGCGTCCATTTATTATTGTTGATAGGATTTGAATCCACCAAGATACTCCGGAAACCAAAAATCCATCGAAACAATGGGTAGAAGCTGGTTCAAATGCACCTAAAAAGGCAAAACTAGTGCCATCGGCTGGTAAAATCATGGAAACTGTGTTTTGGGATAATTGCGGAATAATTTTCATTGAATACCATCAAAAAGGTGAAACAATAACAAAAGAATATTATTTATTGTTGGTGGTCTTGCTGAATGAAGAAAATCAAAGGAAATTCGCCACATTTGGCAAAGAAAAAAATTGTTTCGCCACGATAATGCCACGCCACATTCTTCAGCCATTGCAAGTACAAAAATACATGAATTACATTTCAAAATACTTCTACATGCCACATATTCACCTCGATTGAGTCCGTCTGTCTATTTCTTGTTCCCCAACCCGAAAACTTAGCTTGTTGGTAAGAAATTTTCATCGAAGGAAGAGGTCATCGCCCAAGTAGACACGTATTTCGGAAACTTTGATAAACATTATTTTACTGAAGGCAGCAAGCGTTTTCAATATTGTTGGAATAAGTTTATTGATTTGGAGGGTGATTATGTTGAAATATACATATAAGGGAGATTGCTAACCAGCTGTTTTGGGAATAATAGAACCAGTCAATAAGCATAGAATGATCTTTATCAAAACTTAAAGTCAAAATTGTGAAAAACTTTGGCAAATATTTATTACATACATAAAAAGCCATTTGCAGGAATTTTTGTTTCTGTAATCGCTTTGTAGCTGCCGACCATCGTTTTCATTTATAACTTGCCCCCTCCACTCCGATTTGAATATAAATTATGTAAGTTACTGAAGAGTTTTATATAAAATTCAAAGCTGTTCAGATAACTACGAGACCAAAAAATGATACTTGTCCTTAGTCACCAATTATGTTTTGGCATGACTTTAGTAAATAGTAAAAAGTTACTATAAGGAGAAAATCTTAATTTGAAACTAGAAACATAATTCTAATCATGAATTTGACTTTCGAGCTTGGAAATCAGCGATAAAGTAAGTTCGCCTAAAGAGCAACTTGGCAATGCGAGGAAAATTAAAAACAAACCCGCTTAGTTATAACAAAAAATGTGAATTTTTTTGGCAACCCTGACACCAATGTACTTGCGCCATTTTTTCTCCAGTAAACGTACAGCCCTATAAAATTTAGTTTTCTTGAGCTGCCAAAAAGTGATTTACTGATGCTTTTAGGCTATCATGAGTGTCAAAACGGTTTCATTGAAGCTGCTTCTTCAAAAATCTATGAAAGAAAAGGTTTGCACAAATGATCTTATTTTAGCATCCTTATGTACAGTTGCATTGTCATGCAGCGGAAGTACTTCTTGATTAGAGAAATTAGCCCGTTTCTAATCCATTACTTTAAGCAGATTTTTTAAAATGTCAACATAGGTGTTTGTATTTATTATGGAAGGGGGTTGCTTCACATGTACCAAAAAACTGTTTTCATCAATTTTTTGGTACATGTGAAGCAACCCCCTGTTTTCATCAGTTTTTCAGCAAATGATTGTTCCCAGACCCTTTATGAATTGGTGAATCCGATTTTATTTGAAGGTTCCAGTGATGCACCTAAGTCACATTGACTGTCACAATATTTACCATAAAGTCAGACATTTGTCCAAATTTCCCAACTAGCTGCGAAATTTCCAGTCTAGCTGTTTTTGATCAGTAGCAATCATCGAACTTATCTAGTTGACACCTTCCTCTTGTTCAAATTGCTTTTCAATGTCCCCGATGTAGTACTAATTGTAGAAATCTTCACCCCACGAACCTCAAGGTCTTCAATTTTTTGAAACACTGTTGTTGATTATAGCTATCTCTAATCTCCCATTTTTGCGATGATCTTCTATGAAACTTTTGGACCAAAACTGTATTATGTAGTACGACGGCGAGCAATTTGCATATACGGCCATCATTCTCTAACGAATTGTTTTTCGCTGATGGTACTCTTTTATCAGAAATTTTATGACGCTGTGATATTCTACTTTAAATTACACATTTTTCTTCACAAAACATCTAATAAAATGTAAACCCAATTATTACATTTTTAACGTAGGTTATAAAATTTTGTATATTTTAATTTTTGTTTATCACAGCGATAGTTTTAGATAGATTTTATTTCTAGTGGTTCTCACAAATTTCAATCTAAGACGAATTCCACAGGATGTTTATACCCTATACCGGCCCCATAGAAAACATACAAGATGACTGTATCTACTATTTTGCAATACAAATTTGGTACTTGGTTGAACCTATTACAGGAAGAGTCAAATGAAGTTTAACAGGGGTACTCCAGAAATCAAATTTCACATAGACGTTTAATAAAGATGCATATCTTGACTCATCAAAGTCTAAAGACTTTAAATACATATGGATGCTACAAAACAGTGATAGCAAAGCGTAAACGTCAAGAAATTCTCACAAATTTATTTTTCAACATAAATAAATATGTGATCTGCCCTTTTATAGACCAAAGTGCAATCTAAACATCTACAAAAAAAATTTGAAAGAATAAACATACAATAGTAATATAACTATTCAAACATTACTTTGGTTAAGGAGTTCATTACAGCTCTCATAACACATAAATAAAGAAAATAGCGAATAGGCCGGCCTTGATGACTTCACCCCCTGATGACCACTCTCAGCGGTTTCTCCTTGTTGGAAAGGTAATTATGGAATGCAAATTCCTTTTTTTCAAATGTTTAACCGTTTTGGCGTGGTCTTCGTTGCTTGCAACGTTGATTCTTATACCAGTGATGTATTTCTGGCCTTTTGGATGTTAATATGGAGACGGCGCAGGTCCTCCGCCACCTTCATCCAGCGATTTTTGTCGCGTAACACTATAGAAGATGCTTCTCCTTTTTCTTTCTCCGTGGTTGCTACCTGTCCTATCTGCTAACTGTTGGGATCTTGGAGCAGGTCCCGGGTTGACCTGCCTGGTTGGCTTGCGCTTTTTCGCCTTTTGTAAGGAGACCCGTCGTCGTCCAATTGAGAATTTTCTTTTTCTGAGTAATATTCAAGCATATCCGCTATGAGTTTCCTAACATCACTTTTTGCAGCGTCGCGGATTGCTGCTGGTGTCTGAATTTGTTTTTTTGCGATTCCGCTACCGCACTTTGGGATCGCACCTGTGGTTTCGCGTTTGACGCGCGGCGTCTTCCTTAGCTCATGCTAATTCTTTCTTGACGCGCTTCAGGTCTTCCATCACTTGTTGTAAATCCATATCGTCGCTTAATTGATCGAACTTTGAACCGTTAAACACGTCACTACCACACCGGTACGTTATCGTAATGCAGTTCTTAGACTTATTGAGAAATTTTACGAAATGCTGAAGGAAGAGGAGTTGTAGGATATTTTTGCTTATGCAGCAGAGTTCATCAAAATTATTGCGCAAAGTATACAAGAGGAAGGTTTCAAGTATGCAAGAGCGCCCAAAACTCTTGCCACCTAACGTAACAGCGGTACAAGAATTTCATTCAAACTGAAACTATTGACATCCTTGATGTAGCCTTCATCACTGATAAGCCATGGTTCCACCTCTTGTGTATGTTAATAGACAAAATATACGACCGTGAGCATCATTTGACCAGAAACTTGGAGTGTAGTTTACAATATACAGACAGCCCATCGTTAGCCTACTTGAGAAACGAAATCACCAGCTCCTGGTTTTAACAAGATGGTGCTACTGCCCATACAAAACAACTTTATGAAACATTAGACTGGAATTTTGGAGAATGTGTCTACTTTACAAGCATATGGTCCCCTCGTTCCCAGAAATTCACTTTACCAGACGTTTACCAACGTGAAAAGCAAAATCTACAGTGTAACGTGATCGTCTACTCTCGCTCGCACGCTCAACGATTTAGCAACTACAATAACTGCATTCATAAAAAGACACCTCATAACCTCACAGCTCTAGTTGCAAAAAGTGTACGAAAAGAACTAATCGAGTTCAGGCCTGTATAAATGTAGGCATCATTTCCAACGCCTTTTATAAGAGCACAGCGACCCTCTGAATACACTGACGCGAGAAGTTGTGCACCCATTATTTAATTTAGAATCTAAAAGGCACTTCTTCGCCCAGAAATAATTTTTTTCTACATTATCTGCTTTTATTTCAATGCACTTAGTTCAACTCATTTCAAGCCTTTTCCTTTTAAATAGCATAATTTGTCAGATCTCTTAAAATATTCATTTCCAACGTTAATTACGTCATTAGCTCGGTGCCTATTTTCTAACCTTCCAAAATTAAAGTATTAAAGTAGGTCATACTACAAGGAATAAAATTAAAAAAGGTTTACCAAAGTAAATCCATTGTGTCATCCTTAAATTTGGACTTAAGGTACACAAAAACTGTTTCCCACAATTTTCTGGAACTAATGCCAAATGAAATAACGTGAAATTGTACCAAACATGTACTTTAGTTTCTTTTTGTAAAATATTACTCCAAACCTCTGTGTCCAGTCTCTAGAAAAGCGTTTAACATTTCAATAGTATTAGTGAGAGAATTTAATATCGCCTTCTAAGAATAGATATTTTGGTGATTCAATATTATTTTTTTGCTCCGATCAGTTTTCAATATTTTATACCAGAAGTACCTTCTATAGATTATTGTTTTAGGTTTTTATATTTTTGCATACGTTTTTCTCTACCAGTTATTATTTTTGATTAAATAATTGAATGACTAGACGTAGGAAGATTACTATGTCAGAAAAAAAGCTTATTGTATAGAGATGGTTGTGCAAGAAGAACTTTTTATTTAAATGGCGCGTGGGCTAGATAATTCAATATTTCGAATAAGGTTACAAAGTCCGGAAAACATTCTAAAGTTTTTCGGTTGTCAAAATCAAAAATCAAATATGCGAGAGAAAGTTTTATCCTTCTTCATTAAAATGCTTTTTTTGTGGAGAACAACTCTTTAAAATGTTACAATCATGACTTTTATGAAAACATTGCCACGATGCGACTATTAGACTTTCATTTGCGTTTAACGCTAAAATGATTGCATCTAGGAAAAGTAATTAGATGGAAATTTTTATATAAAATTTCCAGTTCATTCACCTAGTCTAAGGCAAAATCCTACACTTTTTATTTCAAGAAAATTGCAAAAATATGTTTTGGGCACCTTAAGGCACACTTTTGGGAATGTTGTAAGGGATTTGCAATGGTAAACTTTTTTACCTTATGCTTTATGCTACGAACTATATGTATACAAATGTTTGCCAAATTACTTCGGTTTTGAGAAGTTCGAACTACTGGGCACTGGACTTCATTAGTTGTTAAAATTGTTTTTCCGGGCAACCTCATGTTTGAAAAATAGGAAGATGTCGCAAGAATGCAAATATGATGAAAACAGTACATATGCAACATCAATATGCAGTTTTACACTGCAACTGCAGATGTGAAAGCTGCCGCGATGTCATTGAAATATTGCGGTCGTGTTAATTCTTCAAACATTTTGCTCATATTATATAGTCGAAAAATGTGTCATATGATTCCTAAAAATAATGACCATGACTTTTCAGTTCATGTTTCATGCGAAGTCAAGTGCTAAAAATCATGAAACGATGCAAAAAATTGTTTGGGCCCAGGTCAACATCTCTAAACGATGTTTTAAAGTGCTAATTAAGCCGTTTTCCTAATAGATTGGAAAAAATATGATGTCTGTCTTTCCTGTTGACAAATTTTTCGTATGGAAATAATTCTATAAGACGTTATAGTATACAGGGTGGTGACTTTCTCGATACTCACAATTGAAATTCTAAGTACCTTGAGTATCGGGCAAATCAAACAAAATATGCGCTCATGAAAAATTTTAGATATCTCGATTCGTTTCCGATTTATCCCAAAAAACTCAAAATTGCAATTTTCTTAGATATCTTTTGAAATTTTTGTATTTTTTAACATTGCCTATCAAATGACTTTGATAGAAATTTTTTAAGCCTTCGAGATTTAGAGCGATAGTCTACTTCATTATTAAAACATGCTAAATTTTCTAAATTTTCATTAATGATTTGCAAAATCGAGTTTAACAGGTTATCAAATATTTCACCTAGAAATGCAAAACTAAATTCGTTATCGCATTCAATTTTTTTGGTTATTGCGCATTGCATAATCAAGATATTCACAATTGAAACAAAGCAGAACATGTACTATGTTTACCTTATAAATAATAGGTATGCATATTGGCTTCTGGAAAGCCGATAACCACAATGCACAATGGTTGCCAAAATTCCCAAAATTCTAGCGGGAAAATTGCTCAAGCTTCACATGTACGAAAAATTACAAGAAACATAAACACCATGATTACAAATTCAAGTCAATTCAAAATCTCGATCATGACAATGACGAAAGAAAATTACAATTAACCGGTTTTGCAAGATACTTCTGCAAGATCTGCAGTTTTCTAGAAAACTGTCATGAACGGATAAGGGTTTGTTTACATATACTGAAATGTATGATAATGTTGTATTATTATTCAAAATAAAATCGCTATCTTAAAAAATCTGGACCACAGATTCGATAATCTTTGAATGTCTCGGATGGTCTATTGGTTAAAGGCAAACTTATTTACATATTTGCTAACGAATTTTAAAGAGATGTTGGAGAATTTGTTATTAGCGGTTTCAGCACAATACCTTCTTTTTACTGTCTTCCTTTTCAATGATGTTCGGGCGTCGTCCTCCATCACCGTCGCAGTGTTTCTTGACTTTCTGTAGAGAGCGGGGCCTTGTTGCGGCTTCGTAGGAAGGGACGGTATTTTTCCTAGGGTGCTTGCACGAACATCTTGAGAATGTCCGGCAAGCAGCCCAGGATTTTGACGATGCTTTCGATAAAGTTGGACACATCCCCTATCTCCTCCAATGTGATAGTTCCAGATTGCAGCATTTTAGTGTTTTGTGTTTCCAATCTTTCAGTTGCGGCTTCTCGTGTACGACCATTAGCAGCATTTGCAGAAGGAGCCAGTCCTGGTGTTTGTGTTATTTCTTGGGTATTTTGGGCACCTTCAATAGTTGACCGTGTGGTCCGCGTTGTAATTTACACACTGCGCTGGAGTGTCTTTTGACTTTACACACGCGTCAGTGGAATGGTCTTGGCCGCATTTCATGCACTTTGATCCCGCGTGACAGCTTTTTTGGCATTACTCGTACGGTGGCAATGAATTATGTCCGATTTTTTACGAGGTGAAACGACGGTAACTAGTAGCTGTAGTACTAATTTAAGATCATATACGCGTTTACCGGACTCGCACTTCTCTAGTTCGATGTATTTTAAGGGCATCGGTACCTTATCTTTGCCATGGCGTATCCTTCTGACTGAGATGGCGGGCAGACCTTACCTTTTCAGGTCTGATTACTACTCGTAGCGTTTTTTCCTGTTCCAACTGGAAAATTTGGAAAGGAATGGATTTTTGTTTATATATCTACAGCAGAAATCGATTTCCGCTTGCGATTGGATACTGATCCCTAATGCGATGTTCTATGTGCTCAAAATTTTTAAATGTTGCCTAGAAAGGTCGCTGGCTATACTTAGCCAGTTTCCCTTGCTTCTGGGCACTATTGGTGGAATCTTCTTTGGCACACTTCTAGGATCCAGTTTTATACTACTAGTAGCTGGTTCATTGATTTCTTGTTCGAGATCATCTTCTGAGAACGCCACGAAACTGTTGCCCACTTTCAGCTTAAGTTCGGGGCTTTCTGAGTCTGTTGCTATGGCCCGATTTGACTTCCAATTTTTACCCTTCTGGGTGGTGAACCATCATTGGCGCATTTTGAGGCTTCTTCATCATCCATACTAGTTTCTTGGCATATTTACTGCGGCAGAGGCTTGCCTAACTCGTGCTAGTTCTTTTTTTACTCGTTTCAAGTTTTTCGTGATTGATTCTCTCAGATCCATGTTGCCATAGTTGAGCGAACTTTGTACTATACCGAACCACCTTTACTTGTGTAAAATGGGCCTAAGGTATAGTACAAATTCAGATTTGGTTACCACTCGTCTTTACGGCTTCTAGCAATAAACCATCTTCGGCCCACTCTTAGTACAATGCTGGTATTGTCCAAGATTACTTATATGTGTAGTATTGTACGTTATCCGCCACAATCGCCGTGCTAAGCTATGATGAATTATTATCTTCGTCAAAAATCGAAGATGTAGTCGAATCCATTTCAAGAAAAAATGTTGGAAAGGCAGATGAAGCGGTTTCATAAGTGGCAAAATATAATAAAATAATTTAAATTTTATACAGTTAAAAATAAGATAATAAGATCTGGGCAATTATTTTGTTATCAGTTGTTCTTCAGCACACGCGATTTTGAAAATTATTCATATATTTTCAAATTTTGGAATGTTTTTGATAATTGAACCCACAGAAGTTATGTTGTTGTAAAGCCAATATTTTTTCCTACCTACTGGTGCCAAAATTCAATACAGCTATACAGTTGCTCAAAATCGATAACTCCTGTAAAATTTCTATCACTGCCATTAGATTCAAAATACTAGTAAAATAAATCGCATCAGTGGTATGTAAGGTACAAACTTTTTAAAAAAATCACCATTTTTAGTTTTTTCAGGATAAATCAGAAACAAATTGAGGTATCTGGATTTTTCTTCAGGTTTGGTGATCGAATTAAAGTTTCCGAGATACAAACAGCGAATATCGAAAAAATCAGTTGATTTGTGATGCTTAGACCTCAGCACTATCACTGAGAATTATATAATCGATTTTTTTAACATTTATAAAGTGATGACCTCAATTGAAATTCCACTCTACTGTCAAAGTGAATCTACTAGGTGCATTCAATATTTTTTGCCTCCTGTAACTTATTTATTAATTGATGAAAATGAATGCTGTTACAATCTAAAGAAAGTTTAAAGTTCCACTTTTGTTTGATGTTTTTATTTTTTAGGTAGCACTACTGACGTCGAAGTAGTCGCAAGAAAAATGCCAACCGTAATAGAATTTCTGGCGGCGGAATGAATGTCGTTTATGGTGAAGCGCGTGTTGACGTTAGCACAGCCAAGAAATGGGTACGGATTGTACGCACAGAAGATCGAATGTGATAGACAAGTGCCGTGATAGATGCCTACTACGAGGGTTGCCTTTTAAGTAGTTACAAAAACTAGGAAAGAAAACAAATTTTTTGGAACAAACTGTTTTATTGTTTTTCAAAATATTTACCTTTAA